>WHPZ01580589.1:30978-94508 GCA_016617965.1 Macrosiphum rosae
GTGTGTGTGTGTGTGTGTGCACACTGAGAGTTAACTTCCACACCGGTGCAGTGTGGCAATCGGCTGTTGTATAGGTATATAATATAAATACGCTGCAGCGGTCACGCCGGCGCTCCTTATTGAGAAACGGCCGGTCCTCCGCTCGTTTCCCACAAACACGCATGCGTGTCGAGCTTATAATAATAATAATAATATTAGGTGTACGCGACAATTATTATTATTATTATTTATTATTATGCCGATTTTTAGGAATATTGCCCAACTCGACCGGTTATTATAATAATATATGACAAGTCCGGAATCTCCGCTGCTACGAAAACGATAGAAATCATATAATTTAGAAAAAAATAAAACAACGTGTGTAGTCTAATCTGCATCAGACTCGTCGAGTTATTTCTTTGGATTTCGTATGATTTATATATTATATTATAGTTATAACTGTGGCTCCTTATACGCTTTACCTGCACATCACAATCCTGTGCGTATAAACAAATAGTATGTCGTAATACAAGCAATTCGATTTAATGATAGAATTCGGTGACAGATGATATTTTACTCTCATCGTGCTGACATTTGAAATATTATACCAAAACCTCCGCAAGTAAATCGTAGAACAATTATAATTATTGGTGAACTGCAATATTATTGGTCTCGCATTCTATAATACGTTTGAAAAAGTACCAAAATACCCAATTGATTTTTAGCCACTGATAAAACAATGATGTGCTTATATGATTATCATTAGTTTATTACACAGGTATCGTATTTCTACGCCTCCAATCCGTTTGACTTGCCTCCATCTAAGTATACATTTTTTATGTACCTACTACTTACCTATAGCCAGTATAATATTTCATAAATATAATAGTAGGTATGTATTGTAATAATAACAAAACTATACCTACACTGACTTTACTTATTGAGTTATGGATAGGATTTCGATTTTGATCATATTTTTATAATTTAAACCTCTGAACAATTTTTAATAGATACAATTATTACATTTCTGTAATTGACAGAAACCCAATAAAACTAAGACGTTTTTATATTATGTATAATGGCTCCAGAGTATAATATTCTTCCCGATGTTGTATAACGTTATACTAGGTAATATTTAAGCTATAATATATTACATACCACTAAACCAGTAACTGGTATACTGAATTATTTTATCTAATTTTATAATATTTTCAACAGGGAAGAAAAACAAGGAGATTTAGCAGAACAGTTAGAAAGTGTGGCTTACGTGCTCTGCGGTGATCAACCTATAAGCTTACAAAAATTTTATCAGATATTTCAAGCGAAAGGCGTAAGTACAATGCAATTACATACAATAACAAAGCAATTAATAAGATTGACGTAGTGTTTTTTTTGTCTTTAAATTACTATGTGACAATACAAGTTTCCAACAGGTAATTAAATTCGTGCTCATGTAATTTTTTTGAAAAAAAAATCATGGTACTTATTATTTCAAATATAAAAATCCGATTACAGTTATTCTTAGGCGTTATTGTTGGGAGGGGGGTGACGAGGGGCAGTTGCTCCCCCAGAAAAAATATATTGAATGGGGAAACTTGTCGTTTTAAATGAGAAAAGAAATTATGATTAATTTTTGCCCCCCCCCTAATTAACGCCAAATGCCACCTATACAGTTATTATTCATAACGATACGACTAAACGAGTAGATAGTTTTATGAGAGTAAAAAAACACATAATTTAGTTCAATAGTCTTAAACGATATTCATTAATCGAAAATAGAATATTTATAAGTCTCATCCTAATAAATATATAATTATTAACTGCATACATGTAAAGTTTAAAACAATTTTAATTATAAAATATGTATAAGATATTATTGTACCTAATAATTATAATATATACTGCGCATATTATTATCTTATATTGTATTGTTGATCACAACGAGCTTTCACCGAATCTGTATAGTTACATTAAAATATTAATGTATATATATTATGTTATAAACAACAACTTGACTGTGTATGTCCCTTAAACATTGACCGTCGTTCATTTAATAATATTATAAATTATAGTATAACATATTAAACCACGCAAAAGACCGCGTACGGCAAATAATAATGAAAAATATATTGCATAATAATATTGTATTGAAAAAAAATCTTACGCTCCGGCTAATAATGAAATTAATTAATTCAATGTTTTATAGGTTAAATATGAATGAATACTTTTACTTCATATTATCGAGTAATACACAATATCCAATAACGTTTAGGTCGTAAGTGGAGAGAGATTGAGAGAGAGAAGTGTTGGGGACTTGTATTATGTATGTACCCTTCCCAGAACTAAAAAAAAATATACATGCAATAAGTATTATACAATTTAAACGTACATAGTATATCACTCATGGCTTGTTATCCACAATAATATGCAACGACGTATGTAGAATCGCATAATATTATTATTCATTTATTTATTTATTATTATGAAACGTGACGAGCCCAAATACAAATTTAGATATTAATCTTACAGCTGTAAATTTAGGATTTACTATAATCTCAATGCTGTTAAGTTATAAAAACAACAATATACATAGTGATAAATTTTAAATAAATAGGAACTGATTTAGGTACTACCCCAATAGAAACGACGGATCCCCGTTCGCTATTCTCATCATTCGCGATAAAGGACTGTTTCACAAATAATTCACAGACAAAAGGGGATAACTCTACGAGAATTAATAATTGGGATTAAGCTTGTTTAGTAGAGCAAGTGAATCGATTCGACCATCATACGTTAGGACCATGGTTAGTTTATTTAGTGGTTACTTACTAGATAACCGTGGATTTGGACAAAAACCTCTTTCGGTATTGAAAAAAATGACGTGAACAAATCGTATCCGTCGTATCCCTTGTATATGCCTCTCGACGAGGGAAAAGAAACGATAGTAGATAATATAATATAATTTAATTACTATTTAAGTACCTGCATCCGTCGTCTTATATGCACAATAATATAATATTAAAATATTTTGTTAAGCGAGCATAAATCATAAATTTTAATTATTTAACAACTCGCGTACATAAATTATAATATTATTATTTTACACGTGCACCTATGGTACGTAATGCGTTATTGCTAAAAAAGTAAAAGGTTTTTTTTGTTTTTGTATTTAAATATTATTATTGTTATGATTGATATTGATAGGTTATTTATGTATACACACACACACATACACACACACACAGTATTACACCGGCGCACCGCGTGTACAACATTGTCGTATATATGTGTAATATATATAGGTACCTATATGTATTATTATAATATATACCTAGGTACCTCATATACCTATATAGTACGTTTGTAAGATATTGTTCGATAAGAAAATTGATAGTGACCGTGACTGCGGACACATGCCAATATATAATTGTCGTGTGTCGGAACGGCGGTGTCGAGCACGAAAAACGACATTGTCGTACACGATCGTATCGCGGTTGTCCGGCCGTGTGCCATACGCCGATGGGTTTTTTTTATTATAATATATATTTTTTTTTTTTTTACTATTATTATTCTCGTTATTAGGGCCCACCCATTCTGCAGGACATGACATTCGGTCTTGCAAATAAGTTATGCGCGCACAACTACTGCTGCAGCTGCAGTGTACGACGGGGCGTGCGACCATACACGTCTTACGACTGAGTATAATAATATGCCGCCGCCGCGTGCGTTTGATATCATGAATATTATTATTATTATTATTATTATTACGAGTAATTAAAAATTAAAATAAAAAAACAATTGGGTCAAATATTATGTATGTGTTTTGTGTATAGTGTGTTACGTCAAGGTTTAAACGAGTTAACGAAAAAAAAAAAAAATAATAATAATAATCTAAAACAAAATAATCGTATTATATTATGAATTTTATACTATACGATCGTAATAAATTTTAAATACCTACCCATTAAGATCGTAATGTAGGTACGAGAGAGAGAGCCATAGGTATATACGCCGGCAGTGCGAATCGATCAGACTAAATCAGAATATTAATCGCTATCGTGTTTCTCAGATAATAATAATATTGTCATAAACATTACACTTAACAGTTAACCGAGTAAAACGTCAAACACGATAAGTTCGCGAACCAAGTAGTTTTTATTTATACGAACGTCTATCAATATATTCTGGAGGCGAAATGATTATTTTTAATGTTGTAGATTTTTTTAATCATATTTCGTGTTAAGTGCAAATTGATTTTTTTCTAACCGACGTTTTGCCATAATTTATTATACCTAGTCAATTGATTTTCTTTACACATACCTAGTTAGGTAGGTACTGAGCAAAACGCGGTTATTATTAACGATAACTCGTCAATTATTTTAGTACTAGACCATCGAACGACCCTTGTTATAAGACACACCGGTGGACACGTCTTATATTTATTCAAAAATTATGCACCTAGTATAGGTAGTAGGTACATTATTAAGTTCAAAATGTTTACATCTTAAAGATATTATATTTTTTTTTTTTCAAAAATATGACTAAAATATAGCTTACACGCATTTTTAATTTAAATAAATCATCGTTTTATGTAAATCATTATCATATGAAAATCGCATAAAGCATATTCGTTTCGCTATAATTAATGTGTGTTTAATATAATGATTGTCTTCTCCTCCTCCGCCCCCCCCCCCTTCACCCGAGACCAATTTCACCACGACTTATCGATAAAAAATAAAACCGTATAAAAAAATTACATAGTTCTATATAATTTTACGTTCACTATATAATATTATAATTTACGAGATTAAGTCACATCATGGATGATAATTATGTATAATATCGGACATTGCTGGTGTATATAACTACTTAATATTTTCCTCCAATCGTTACTTTGCTGAATAAGCTTAACAACGTATAGGTATATAATATAATATAAGAAATTTAATCGGTCAATTTGAACTCGTATATCATAATATGTGTAACATTAAGGCCGCATTAAAAAACCATGGCTGCAGATTTACAACAGATTATTCAAATTGTGACGTTATGGAAAAAAAAAATTACGGATTAATTTTGTACATAAAAGTATAAATAATAATAATAATAAATTATATTTTAATAATAGTTTTCGAGAAATGAAATACCGATAGGTACGATCTCAATAACTGCAGCTGCAGCAGTAACGGTTTATTCAAGTGCCCGCGAAAATCCACAGAAAAAGCGGAGTATCGTGCATTCGCGATATACATTAATTAAAAAATTCTAAGTCATAGCAATTTATGATCCAATAGTTCAGTCTCGTATGACATGGAACAACTAGGTGTAACAAATTGAAAAGATACGCCCGAGACAGAGAGCCTTTGAGGAGTTTTGTAACAGCCTCAAACGCTCTTGAAGATCCGTAAAGCGAAAGAAGAAGAAGAAGAGTTTAGTCTCTTATGTCCCGCAAACAGAATTCAAAAATAAGTAGGTATAGTGTATTAGTGTCCTTACTACCTACTGAGTATAAGATACCGAGTTATAGAGTGTGCACTCTGTTGTTGTGTACCACGATTAAAGATATTATAATTGCCCAACGAATCTAGGAAAGTGTATAACGAAATGAATTTCCATGGAAAATGTTTATGCATAATCTGCAGTATTAAAAAATCGCACCAGTGCTTATTTATTGTAGTGACTATAATGCAGTTATAGATCAATAATGTAAATTTTAGTTGTGTGATATTCACTATGACATACAAGTGCTAGTGCTTAAATCTCCAGCTGTTTAATTTAACTTTAATACTGATTATAGAGATTCATTTCGGTAGACATTTTTTAATTATGGGAATCGTGGGTTGATGGGTAACCATACTATCAATAGCCGTGTTGTGTACACACGGTATAATATTATTTTATTAACAACGCACGCATTGTTCTGAACGTCATAGTTTGTTGGTAAACCGTTTGGCATAACCGTTTGGCACTGTCGTGTAAATACGAGTTGTTGTGTTTGTGTAGGTATGTGCGAAATACATAAGTAAGAAAATGTTATCATAAAAATGTATGATCCAATAGTTTTGTCTCATATCCCGCGCATACATAATTCAAAAATATATAGGTATAGGGTACTCATTACTGAGTGGGGTAATTAGTAACCTATAGTTATAGAGTGTACATAAGAAAAATTTCAACTTTTGGCTTGGGCTGAATATATTAAAGGCAAGCAGACCATGGCAATATAGCATATTAAAATTGTATGTCCTAGGTTTTTGGGGGGAGGGGCTACGGCTAAGTTACGGCCCCCAATTTTCGCCTATGAGAGTGTATCTTGTTTCTGTGGCCACATGGTATGATATTATTTTATTGCAACGATTATAATATATGCATTTTTTATTCCTTTTACTACACTATACCTAATACTGCTCTTGGGTGCAGCAGGATTTTCGTGCAGCTCACGCATTGTTCTGCGCATGGTTTGTTGATAAGGAACGGTCGTGTAAGTACGATCAGGTTTACTATATAATTATTATTATTATTATTACTATCGCGGCGCGCGTGAAAACGCTTGTGCGCTTTTGAGAAACTGCGTCGCGTGCTGCTCGCGCCCGGCACGGAAATTTATTGCAACGATCGACCGGCAAAGATAAAGACGTAACTACCACGAGTTAAAATTTTTTTCTTCACACACACACACACCTATATATATGATATTATATATAATACGAATAAAGGTAGACACATACACATATTATACGCATATAATACGTGTGGTGAGTAGAGTGTGTATAGGTACCTACCTATAATAATAATATATGTTCGCCGCGACAATCCAACGAGTTTGATTATTTATGATCTTCATAGACGACCGCGTTTGCGACCTGTGCCACGCTGCTTGTAAACGCGAATCGAAATGAAAATAATGGATTACGGCACGGGACCCGATTTAATATAGGTACACATATTATACTATTACATTATGTATTATTGTAGTGTTTATCGTAGAAAGGCGTTTTACTCGGGGGCTTTCAACGGGACGAAATTGGAGAGTAACAAAACACCTAAGTAATATTATATTATTATATTCAACGGATAAACAGCGCCTTATATAGCTAATATAATAATATTAATAATATGATATTGGCAGTGTACACGTACAGAATTAAAGTAAACAAATTCTGTTAAACGCATTGTTTGTATGGACAGTTTTAATTATTGTTCGATGAAAGTTATATCGGCGCTAAGACGATGGTGAATTATAAATAAAAGCGATGTTAAATATTGTATTTAAAAAAATAAAAATCGGTTAATGATACACGCGTACCTATAGGTACCTACGCATATAAATAAATAATAAGTGTAACTAATGACCATTGAATTATGCGTTGGTGCAGTTCTCGTTTCCAAATAGATTTTTCGATGATTTGTTTTTGTAATGGTAAAATAATCGTACACACAAATTGTTATTACCTATGTCAGTGCAACTGTCTAAAAAATAATTAATAACGTAACTGTTTTCATCGGAAATTTGAATCTGATCAATGGCGATGGTATTGAGTTTAGTGTTTTGATTATGAAATCAATAAAATATATAAATGAACATTATATATTTATATGATATAACATTATTAATTTGAGACATTGTTTTGACCGACGTACTGACGGACGGCACTAACTTGTACCTACATATTTGCTAAACGACCATCAAGATTCGAACTTGAAGCTATTTTTATGTATTTATATTTTATACTTAATAATAGGGACAATTATGTAATATCACAAGACTAACGAATCACATCATAATGTAAATAAGTATGTTTCATCATTCATATAACCTACAAAAGCAATTATTTTTAGATTTTTGTTTGCACCCATTCACGTTAAACACTTGATTTCTTACCAAACTACTATTTGAGAGCCGCTGGCAATATTTCTTGACCAATTAAAAATATGCCCAGCAGATTATATGAAAAAGGAAAGGCAGAATTTGTACAGTAATTGTTTAAAATTTATTCGTAAAATTAGTTTATTTTCTATTTTTTGTTCAGTATTGAATCATTCTTGCCGTTTTGTTTTTTAGACATAATTAAACACTGTTATGGGAAAATAATTTTTTATGTTAATTTTTTAATAAACAACCTAACTTCACTTTTACTAGATTTTATTGGATAAAATTAAAAAATTTACATATGTTTAACACACAAACATATTAGTATAATTTTTAAATTATTAATTAATTTATTCATGAAACTATTCAGAATTAGTTACATGTTCCAAAAAAAAATCCATAGAAATTGACACACTATTCAAATACACATATATTTTGATCTGTAGACTGTACGCGTAAATATTGTATTAATATTATCTCAAACAGTGCTTCTGAGGACTGTACTCTATAGTAATAGTTGTTTAAATCGACAATAATATTTAAAACAAAATGAAAAATACTTTTGAATATTATTATGTATTAAAGTAGAAAGTATTAATTCATAATATTATACGTTGATTAATGGCAGTGTATTAATGTAAGAATGGAAGATGAGGAGGGTGTGGTGTGTGCATTTTTGGTGCTTTGTACATAATCATCATTTCAATGATAAATACAGTAATGCTCAAGATAATTCCGAATGATAAAACAATGAATGCTATTTCGAGATCTCTGACAGAAAAAACTTTCGAAGTATCGTAATCTTTGGGATTGATTGGCTTGTATTTATTAAATATGTACTTGGAAACGTCACCGTTCCACTTGAGTACCAGTCCAGCCTGGTCGATCCACGACAGCAAGATATTTATTCTTCTTTTATACGGCGAATTCCTAAAAAGAAAAATTTCAAAAAACGAGTGAACACTGCTCGCGCATATTTCGTAAAGTTTCATGGAAAAAATGCCGTTCCTACATATATATATATATATATCATAATTTATAGTATTTTATCACTGTAATACCTATGAACTACGTATGATATAAAGTACGATATCAGACACTCGTTCATTGTGTGCAGTACGCGAGTGTTGTTCCTGTTGGCGATGAACAGAACGTCTTTAAAATGTTCCAAATTGAAGACGTTAACGCGCTCGAACCCGGCGAACTGGCCGTCAGAATTATGTATGTCTACTTCTTTTTCCCACTTCTCGACCCGGTAGGCTAGAGACTTCAAGTTTGGGTCTCCGGTGAGTATTTCCTTGAAGCTGATGCTGGACGTCCGAATCGGCAAGTCCGACTGTTTCAGGTCGGTGAACGTATTGACATCGGGATAGTGCATCGGAGTGTTCAAGAACGTCACCAGTGAGCCCTATACAACATGATATTATAATAATAATAATAATACGCCAAAATGCAGTCACTATATTATTATAATATGACTATCGATCGCGTTATGAAGTATCGCTGACACGAGTCGTTGTGTGGTGTTTTATAGTGGGCGGTATGAAAGAATTTTTATTCGGAAACGCGATCCAATGTAAATCAATATTATTATGCGCGCTCGAGTAACCGCGGTCGGTAGTATACCGCGGTACATGCGCCCAAGTGCCTACATAGTTACCTGGAAAGCGTTCAAGATGACAAGGGTAAAAAACAGACAGAACGAAGTCAATATCCTGCGACAGGAGAGAGCGAAAACTCGGTTGGTCGGTGCGCCGATGAACATCCTGTAGATCTCCAGCCCCAAGTCGGATCCCGTTGGTCCGGGCCTGTGAGTGTCCAACGCCGCGGCCGCGAAGTATATGGCGGTCACCAGTACGCACGTGATGGCAGTCATCATCCAGACTTCTCTCTGGAAGCTCATCAACACGGTCATCATCGGCGGTATGACGCCGGCCTTGGGTGTGAGCAGACACACCTTGTCGCTGGTTATCTGTCGCGATCGGTGAAAATCCAGTGAAAACCAAAATAATAATAATAATAATGTAAATTATAATAATACTGTATACCACTATTGGCATTAGAAAGTCGGAACAATATACGGGCCACACGATAATATTATTATTATATATAATATTATAATAGCTGTTACGAATATGGGCAATATAGTGTAGGTACCTAAATAGGTAGTGGGTATAAGTAAGTACTATTATAGTTGTCAATGTGCGTTCGAACCGCACGCAATACGTATTACTATTGATTATACATTATTATAATATATATATATATATGCAAAATAAGCGATATTACATATTTTGTTCGTTATATTATATATGTACTTGTAGTGCAACAATAATATATATATATATATATGACACACACTCGCACAACTGCATATAATACAGAAAAACACAATTCGTTTACCGGGAACATATTATTATGCATGCGGTAATTATATTATATTATTTACTGTAAAACAGTTTCATAATAATATATCGTGTCTGTATGTGTAGGCATACAATATAATATCATAGGCACTGCAGTAGGTACATATACACTATATATACCTATATAGTATTGTTATTATTAAATCCAACTATGGTGGCAGTAAATTATAATATTCGTATCATGCAGTTTTTACTCTGTACGTGTCAATGTTTTCATATTAATATTACTCCAAACGGAAAACCATTGAAAACAACATTGCTACAATAATAATAATATTATTATCGTGTACCTCTATACATTATGCTATCATTCGTACTCGTTATGTTTGAAATTCGAAAAAAAAGATTAACTCGTTTTTAGACATTTTAGCGAGTCATAAATTATGATTTCTGTTTCACGGTGATTTCTACACGACGCCCTCGAGCACCGGTTGCAGTAGTAGATATAATATGCGTGCGAGAAACGACATATTATTATGTATATGTATAATTTTCTTGGGTGACCTATCGACCTACGATATTATTATTATTGTGTTTTTTTTCTTAAGGAATACCCAATATTAGATAGGAGGTACCCTATACACCAAGTATACAGGATGATTCACCAAACGTGCACATCCTCTTTTTTCATCAGTAATACACAGTTAATCAAATTCTGATTTTTGGAATATCTATATATGTATACTTAAAAGACGTATTTTCAAATTCTCAAGGTTATTTGTACTACTCATAAAGAGTGTCCTGTGCAGTAGATGCAAACTTCTGTTTTGACATTGGGGGGGGGGGGGGGCAGACTATGGCAAATGCCCCACTCTAAGAAATTTGCTAAGAAGTCTGCAAATTCTTTGTCCGATGATCAAATGCTAAAATCGGTAAATACTAAATTTGTATTTACTATTTTAGTATTTTATAATCAGAAATCAGATAATATTCTCTTTTAAATACACATTCACAGTTTATTAAAATGTTGAAATGAAACACTGGCTCCTCCTCGGCTTATGTTAATCGTTATTACACGAAACACTTCTATGGAATATCTAGAGAAATTCTAAAAATAGATATACAACAAATAGTTAGTTTTGATAACATCTATTTTTTTAGCCGACTAGCATGCTCTAATCACTAATTAATACTACTATGCTGAAGATTACGAAGCTGTTGATATGTTTGCTAATCGAAGATATTCTTTAATATTATAATTCATCATGATATCATTATTCATTACCAACCCTTACTTGTTCTGTTCCGAAAAAATATTTTGTTGATGGTCTATCGTCCATAAATATTAAATATTTAGGTAACCATAATTTTTTAAATATTATAAAGTCGGAAAATTTAATCCCTTTCAAAATCTTAAATGACGCCCCTGTGTTTTGAGAGCCCTTTTTTATACTGTACATATTATGTAGAGGATATATTCTTTTTTAGATGTTGTCAAATCAAAATAAAAAATCGAAGGTATTATTGTTTTTAGTTACCTATTTAACTATATTAATTGTGTACTAAGGAAGATGATGGACAGGGGACTGTGGAAGCTATGCGACGATTTGAAAATTTCAGCAATTGATATATCAATCTATCCAAGTGAGCGAGGGGAGGGGGGGAGGTCTCATTCGAAAAATAGAAGTTTGTGTCGCCTCAGGACACTCATTGGCTAGTACAACGAATGTCGGAAGGACTTGAAAATAGTGTATTTAAAAATTACGAAATTCGAATGTCTGCATTCTGTTAAAGAAAAAAGAGGCGTCTGTGGCAGAATCGCCCCGTATAATAATATATATATATATATATATATATTAATAATAACGATAACCGTTGTCGGATTTACGTGTCTGGTGAGCTCGGCCAAGTAACAGTTGTAGTCTTTCAGAAAGTGTCCGTTGACCGAGACGTCGGCCTGGCCGCCGATCACACCGGCGAACGTGCCGTACGCCCTGCCGGCCGTCCGCCTGTACCCGTAATGGATCTTACCGTTGGCCGACGGCTCGGAAATGTAAACCGGCGTGGCGTTCATTTTGGCGGCAAGCACCGTGGCGAACGTGCCGTCCTGGCCGACGTACGTGCCGCCCGTCATCGCGATCACCGTCGGCATCCGATTGTTGATGACGAACCGCAGCGGGAATCGCCGCAGGTTACCGATCCGCGAATGGAGTATACCGGGTATCCGTCTCAGTGACCGCGGCGGTACGTTCAAGAACCGGCCGTCGACCGCGTTGTGGACGAACGGATCGAGGATTTTGATCACGGTCGGCGTCACCACGATTATCCTGGATGGGGAGGTGGTGGGGGTGGGGCGTGGAAAAAAAAGGTCGAATTAATCTTTTGCGAGAGCGCGCCGTATTTCACGACTCGTAGGTATAATAATATTATATTATAATACTTATTAATATTATTATAATTAGGTATCAATCAAATGATAGTATTATTATTATTATCACCGTTATAATATATGGTCACAGGCGTATAAAACAGCGTATAATATTAATTAAAATAAAATAATATGTAGATCACGGAATCTCGAATTTTCTCGTCCGAGTGTTGTTATAATATTGTGATTAATGATAATCTCTGATTATATTATAGTCACAGCGGGGTTCTTCGCGTCGGATTAGGTCAGCTGCAGGGATTGAAACTGCATCGCCACGAGGAGAACCGGAACGTTCTATTTTTTAACATTTTAAGAATCGCAGAATCGATATGATATATTAATTAGATAATGTAACACTGCAAGGACCGATCTACTTCCGTGGCTTTGATTGTTTTGTTAGATGATTTTTTTCATGATTTATAAGTTATATATTAGTTAATAAATAGTAATATATTATTAGTTATACATTGGAACTATTGGTTAATATCGGTGTTAGCAGAAATACAAAATTTTGATTTTTAAGAACCAAAACCGGAAATATTCTGAGTTTGGTATGACAAAATATATATTACGTAGTTTTCAGTCTATTTTACGAGAACAGACAAATAGAAAACGAAAATATATTAAAGTGGTCGTTTTATTAAATTATTCTTTATAAGATTGCCATTATATTATATTATACAATGCCCTTATTGGATAATTTCCTGTGCTCAATGGCTCGACTCGGAATAATACTGTGACATATTCTGACGACGACCAGTCAACCTCCCTATTATTTTCAAACAGAACCGACTCAAACGATAAAATAATAATTTGTCGTAGGTATATAGCAGCAGAAAACCTGCAAATACGATTTAAACGGCACGTAACGTCTATAAAACGTACGTTCGTGTTTTCGTACGTTAAAACAATAACTTTGACGAATTCTAAATTCTTATCCCTTCATAATGGCCCCTGCGGCCCTGCATATGTGACAAACGATTAGAAAGGGTATGCATAAGACGTGTCGAACAAATGTGTTTACCAGAATATATTTTAAACGTTTTATTGCGATTACAATATTATATCATTTTATCGCGATGATAATAAGGGGTATACGCATAATAATATTTTTATTTTTATTTGCTTGTAACTCTGTGCCCCCACGCTACCCCCCACGATTCGAACATTGCAGATGTCGAAAATATAATTGTTATTTATTTAAATATATAAAATTATGTTAAAATATATTTTTCATTCGACGAGTGACGACGACATGATAGGTAGTACGGCCGAGCGGGATAAACCGCTAAAACGAAAGAAGAAAAAACAGACACGTTATAGACGTCCTACGTGTGTACGTTGCGGAACACATTACTCACGAACCGATGCCATGAGCGCATAATATACCGCGAGAGCGTCTTATACGCCACATCGTTAAGGAATTTAATTTATAGCGCATCGGCCGCAAAACGGCGTTCCGTCGCGGCGTTTTCACCGGATGGGTAAAAGGAAGTTGGTATAATAATGAGATATGATACCTACATACGCCTCGCACGGGTATATACCGACCTACCAGCCATAACCTATCTATACACCTACCTAGGCGTCCGGAGGTACCCGTCGCATAGTATTGTCGCGCAGCTCGTTTCATAATGTTATTACTCTTGCAATCGCGCTTCCTGCGCTTTGGGTAACTGTATAATATTATGATATTATACCGGGCTGGTGCCGAATCGGTTCCCGATCCCCTACCCCACATGCTGAATCGGTTCCCGTCCGAAAAAGGTATTTTTTTTTTTTTATCAAGACGAGCCCGTTTCTGTTCGGGTCAAACAGTTCGATTTTTATTTTTAAGCAATTTATTTTTCGCAGTATGAAAACATATATATTCATATAATATTATAAAATTTAGGCAGAAAAATAGGCAGCTGGGCCTAGGGGCTGCGTGACAAATTTCGAACGAACCCCGATCCACCCCAAACATTAACTTTTGCGAATTAGGGAAGCGTTAGTAATTACGTTTGTCCAGAAAAAACCTAAGGCCGTCTCTGCCTATATAGGAATATATGTATCATTACTGCGTGCAGTATTCGGTTTGTCGTCGAGCCGGGCATTATAATAATAATATCCTCGTTGAGCGCCAGTTCCGAAACGACGATAATAATATTTAATATTCCGGTTTTCTCTTTTACTATATACATAATAATATTAATATCTCCACCATATTATACCATGTAACAATATACACAGATAGGTATATTATAATAGTAATAATACGTTCGCTTCATTAATTTCCCTCGTGCCTATGCTGGAGTACTTGTAGGTACCATAATATTACACACATAATATATACCTATTTATATTAGGTATATAGTATATACCTACGTTCGCACCGGCCCACCATCGGTCGTCGTCGGTCGGTACCTATACGTATATACACTATATAACGTATTATGGCGTTTCGACAAACCTCCCATGAACTCATCAATTAAGTCCTCGACGACGAGACTAACATACGCGTGCGTCCACCCACCCCGGAGAATTGTATAGGCAAGTATAATAATAAGAAGAAATGTACGGTGTACATACCTAATATACCTAACAAACTTCTGGCTCGTCGCCGCGCCGGTCGAATAATAATCAATTCGTCCGAACATGATTATAATATTATACGACGATATAATGCGAGTAATGCGGAATTACAGGTTCCCGAGGCGAATAAAATGTACGAATTAGTTCCCGACGAAAATTACTAATCATAATATTATAAGGTATATACGACGCTGTGTGAATTGGTTCCCATATTATGTACAAATCGGTATTCTTACGATATTTTATTAGGTTATCCTGCAATGTCTGGGAGAGTTTATAAAATATTTTATAATTATTATATTATCTATAATAGATTGGCGAAAAGGAAAAGTTGATTGGTGAAAATATAAAACAAATTTTACTTACAATATTCGTCAAAAATCTAGGTATGTTGCAAATTCATACCACATTTTTTTTTCTTTAAATATTCTTCATTGTAATAAACCCACTTATTATTGATATTATTGTTTTATTATTATTAGGGTTGACAATTAATACGTAACCGCGTAGCGTATATTATAAATTATAATGTATATAAACTGACTATGAAAATACTTTAAACCATACCTTGGTGTTCTAGACAGTCCGGCTATTAGTCTGTGTAAAACGGGGAGAAAATTGTTGGTTGAGTATAATATCATATTAATTTGAAAGTTAATTTAACATGGTTGTATATAATTATCATTATGAAAGCTCATCGGAACCAATTCGTATGTTACCTGTGATCAACCAGGAAACTAATATACGATAATACTGGGAACCAACTCGTAGTCGTCCGACGATATAACTGTAATACGTACTTACAGCCACCACTGAAGTTATAACTACACCGCCGCCGTGTTTGGGGTTGTAAAAATGTCAACTAAAGTCTAAACGGCGTGTGCAGTGTGAACGCTTAAATACAAACCTTTATATAGTATTATTATTAGGTATACAGATTTGTTCATACGGCGTCGTAAAACAGCACTGCACGTTGTTACTTTAACCAATTCACCTTTTACAAGTTACTTTTACACTTGGGGCGTTTAACTGTTGAAGTCAACAACTTTTAAAAAAAATAATTTAATTTAACTTAATATACGATATAAATGTGCGCAAATACATATAACAAACTATAGTAACATAAAATATATTTTTATTTTTATTGACAGTTATAGGCGCTAGGCGTTACCCTCTGAACATTTTAATTTTTGTCTTGGAGGTAAACGAAAAGGTCGGCCACTCAAAGTCTATACTATAGAGACTATAGTATATTATACTCTGCTGAATTAAACATTTTGATTATCAGTGAACTACTGAAGTAAACGTTTTTTTTTTTTTAGCAAAATCGGTATACTACCTATATTTTGAAAAGCGCTCATTTTACGGAGGAGGGGGGGGGAATTCTTCGATTAAAAATACAGTCGAACCGCGATCGCACACCTACTTGTAAATGGAGAGGTCGCGCCATAACCCGTACACCATATGTCGGACGGCAGGGTCGAAACCGTTGTCGACGACGATCAGGTAGTACACGTCCACGTCCCAAAACGTGTAGTTGAGTTGGGCCAGTTCGACGAACGGGTCCGGGTCCCAGGCCGGCGGCGCGATACCGCGGAACAGGACCACGTACCGGGACCGCAGCGGTAACAGTGACCCCAGACCGCGGTCGACGGGACGTCGGCAGGGCTCGGGGAGTGCGCCGTCACCGCCGTCGGTGTCGCGCGGACGGCCGTCGGACAGCAGACGGTCCAGATCGACCGCGTACACGGGCTGCTCGTAGCGGTCCTGCAGAGTCCTCAAGAACCCGTACGGTAGTACTTCGTCGTCGACGCCACTGCCACTTGCGCCAGGTCGGCCTCGCCTTCCGGACCAGTGGATCGCCACTACCATCACCCCTCTGCCCAGCGACGACGAACCATTCTCGATCGATGAGATTATGCCGCCGACCGTGGTCGTTGTGGTCGCATACGGCCGCATGCCACTTAAATTACTGGAACGTATCGGCTCGAGTCGCCCGACGGTAGTCGTCACCGATAACATCGCGGACAACAGGCCCTGCGCTGACGATGTTTCGTTTACCATACGAACGTAATAGCGTCATATTATAATATAATATTGTTCAAACATCATAATATTATTATTATTGTCGAGGCTGGACAAGAAAAACTGATTTTCTCAACTCGCCGAATTACTTTTATTTTTTGTTACTATATTCACTATAGTTATACTTTTCAAAGTTAAATGTATGAAAAAAAGTGACTCAACTTAGTTTAAAATCAGTTAAGTACATGACTTTTTAAACTGAATATTTATACAATCCTTATGATAGTGCAGAATAAGCAGATTTAATAAAAGTATTTTATACTACCTGTGCACTAAAAACAGAAACATTTTCAGTAAGCATATAGATATATATTGCATATATTATTATGAGAGTAATTGACTACCAGCACTAAGAGACCTAGAGGGCCACCAAAACAAAGATGGATAGATATAATACAAGTAGAATTAAAACTTCTGAATGTAAGAAACTCAAAAGAATGTGCTAAAAACAGTAATGTATGGAGACAATTTTATTATACTATATGACGTATATAGATTATGTTGTTGCGGCGATAGGCCTCAAAGGCATGTAAAAGCCTAGAAGATGAAGAAGAAGAATTGACAGAAAAAAATAACGGAATGAGAAGGTGGATGATAACCCTAACTTAATAACTGAAGTTAAAAATTATTTAGATTTAATTTTTGATTTGTTACTTCGTTGTGAGATTTTAAATTTATATGTCTTTGGAGAAGATTAATAATTATAATTTTCTATGTTATTTTGATCCCTATTTACATACATAATTAGTATTAATGCATTCAATGTTTGGAAAATATACAATTTAGTAGGTAACTCTAATACATAATATAACATTATAAAGAGAATATCGGCATCAGATTAAATTATTATATTTATTCGATTATTTTTATCAAAAATATCATACTTTGTACAAAAGAAAACGAATTCAAATCTATGGGATTTATGTGAGAAAAAAAGATTAACTTAGCTTGACAATAAAATCAATTAACACCGATTACTGATTAGGTATAGTAACTAACAACATGGTTTGGAAAAATAAATTGTTCATAGAGTTGGAATAGCATCTTTGACGAAAAAAAAAATGTAACTCGTTATAATATGTAACCTTGTTAAAAGTAACTTAACTTTTGATGAACTCGTTAATGTCCGGCCTTGTGTGTTATTACTTATTATTATTATTATTATTATTATACTTACCAGAACGACGACATACGACGACATCGAACGGCTATTCTGAAACCATACACATATTATATAGGTAGATACACATGGAAATGGCTTAGAGGAAAAGAAAATTAACTCTGTGCAGACGCGACGCCACGTCGTGCAGGTATATCATAATACCTATATATAGGTAGTGTTGTTGTTGTAGGGCCTTCTCGAAAACATGTCTACGTAAAACAGCTGTGTAGCTGCGATGATGATGATAATTATACGAGCGAATGACATGATCTGTCTGGCTCGTGTAAAAAAAAAAAAAAAAAAATGATAATAATAATATCGTTTGACCCGAGCGAAAAAAAAAAAGAAAAAACCCGAAATCTGTGCGCCGTGTCTCGCGAGTTAAAAACGGATGACGTATATAAATAATAATAATAATATAATGTATGGGTAGGTAGGTGTTAAGAAGGCGTTTGGTAGCCGCCGCGGGTGTGCAGTGCAGTGCGACTGTATAATGTGATATTATTACGAGTGAAATTTCAGCACCCTAAGTAATACAACAACAGTCGCGTCTATATGCGATTTAAAATGTAATAACACGGTGTACCTCGGATACGATATAGGTATTATAATAATAATAATATTATTATGATTCGGTATGATTATTATTCTCGAGGACGAAACGTTATAATTTAATATATAATATTTCGATTTTCATACCGCGTTTTTCGTGTGTGGTAAACGACTTTCATTACAAATCGCACGATTTATCGTACAAACATAATATTATACTTGTGAGTATAGGTACATAACCTATTCTATGGGTAGTGTTCTCTGCAGCGAGTCGAAGCGCACGTATAACATTTTTTTTTTATATTTATCTCGCAATAACCACTCGTTTAATAAACAACAACAATATAATAAGAATAATAATTGTTCGCGCGGCACTATAATACATAATATAGCCGGTAAGGCATAAAACTGCTGGTATCGCGATGATCATGATGATAATAATAATAATATAGGTAGGTGCATTAATGTACTGCTGCCGTTGCAGTTGTACAGCTTACTATACTACGTATTTATTGTAATTTGCACAAAGTATTATGCAAATATCGATTGTTGTTCGGGGACTTACCTCGTATAAGTAATAATATATTTCACCGGTAATCGACGATTAGATCGTTGGGACGCATTAGACGCGGTCGTAAAAAAATTGTCGTTTTTAAGGCTAGTCCGGCGGTGGTTTTTAATGCTCTTGACAAAATGTCTATAATATATTGGCGTGACGCGTTAATGTCTCAAACGAAGTGTGCGTGCTGAACCGGAAGCGGTTACTAACTGACATTAGATATAGATACCGATGATTAAGGAGGGGGGGGTGGTGATGTTTCTTTTAAAAAATATTTTTTCACATTTTACCAGTAGAGGTTGTCGCCGCCAATGAAAATAATAATTATGATTTTGTGAAAAAATAATATCCCGTCCACTCACACGCCGCGCTAATGACGATAATATATCTGGTAAAATAAATATCATATGCAGGTACACACAATTATTATTACACGACAGTTCAATGAGCATGATATAATATTGACACTATAAAAATGTTTTTTTTTCTACCAAAAAATAGTACGTTAACTTTGTTTTTGTAAATGGAATTTTCGGGGACAGAATGTCTTTCCAACTGTCACGAATATTGTTATTTTTGTATTTCACACAATCGCACATCCATACGGCGTAGGTACATCCAAAGTGCGTAGGTACAGAAAAATAAGTATTTCACTTAGATCGATGTAAGCATATGTTTATTATTGGAAAGTGATTGTGAAACCAAAATACTTTCAGAAAAAAAAAATTATTGCAGTTTATCACACTAAATCGAATTCAATGATATATTATTTTCTCTATTGCAGTCAAAAATTCAATTTTATATGTTATATTATAAGAGTACTGTTTAATAAATTAAAAAAAATGAATGCCTAAATAAGAAACTCGTTGTGATTTTTAATCCCCAAAAAAATTTGACTCCACGACGATGACGTCCTTGAAAATATTATTGTGTTTTTATACGCCAGGCGGTTGGCGAGTATTAACTTTCAAATTCATTCAAGTATATAGTTTTCTTGCGGGCTTATGATCGCGATATCCGTGTGAACGCGTTTTTGTTGAGTTCTCAAAGCGTTCGACATGCCTATATACGTAAAAACTATCCATATGTTAACGTTTAATATAATATAATATATCTTTTATATGCATCATTTAAGTGTTGCGGTGACGGAGAGGACGAGGGGAAGGTTGAGGTTTTATTATATAACAAAGCTTGACATTAAAATTAAAAATTTTGATTTTAGTTCCCATTTCACTTATCGATGTTTGTTTTTCTGATTTTGAACTTAGTTTTACATTTTTACAATTTTAATTTTTGATTTCTTATTACGAGTCAATGTACATTTTGAATATAAATAAAAGAAATATTTTATTTTCATATCACTTTTGTCGTCCAAGATGATTTTCGACGTTTTTTTTATCGATATTTAAAATCGATTTCCAGCCCTGGACTATATATTATTATACGTGAAAGAGGCAAGGATAATATTATGATATGATGTTATATTCGTAAATTGTCACTTAACAAAAACAAAAGGAAAAAATATAATGTGGGTAACACTTTACAGGCCTAGATTGGGCCTCCGAGCTCTCGTAAGATCTCGGTGGGCCGCTCAAAATATGTGCAGGTCACTAGTGTTTGGCCGTGATTTTATTTTGATATGATAATGAGAGATTAGTACAAACATCAGTCGAAGATAATGTAATTGAATCGAATATTATTAAACCGTTCAATAGCTGAAACTGCGTATGGGTAGTCAAACGTTAGAAATCCTAAACCTAGGTGGGCGCTGCAGGTAACACGCATAGGACCACATGAGAAGTGCCAACATCTATTATATACCTACACGTCATTATACATATTTAAAACATATTATTTTTTACTTTAATCGCCGCTAACCGGATACGTTTCCGGGCGAAAAATAATGATCGGCTCCTCCTGGCAGTAAAACGGTAAAAATTACGTAATCGGTAGTTAAGTACTATGTTTAAGAAGAACTGCATAGGTACGTCGTTAAGCGTTCAGTGAGCAACGAGCGGCTAATGATGACAACATCATCTTACCTGCCTAGTAGTTGTGTTCTGTCAAAATAAGTTTTGTCGTGTTTGTCGAACGAAAAAAATTATAGTCATTATGGATTTTGGTTTTTTTAATTTGTCCGATATAAGTCGAATTTAGGTCTGTCTGGATTCGTATGGAATATAATGTCCTCGCTATTGCGCCTGAAACTCTACTTTTCGACATGTCCGTTAATGCCATAGGTATAAATAATATTATACTATCATCTTTAATTCTGCCCAAAACAATCTGTACGGCACTACGGCACAGAATAACGTTTTAATAATTATTATAAATTGTATTTAGGAAGGTTCATTAGTCATTATACGCAGTATCATAAAATTATTTTATTTGCGTCGTTAATTTTATTAATCTTAAATGCTTATGAATTAGGTATGATTTATTATGATAAGTACTGTAGGTATAATAATATATTTTTATTCCGTACGAACCGCGTGTGGGTATAAGCCATAAAATATAAAGTAGGTATGTATATGTATAAATTGTATAATACTGAAGATAAACTGAGAATAAACTATAAATCCGTACAATAATAATAATATGTATATGTAATACAGCAGAGAAAACAATATTATAATTTAGTTGTAAAAAATTATTGTGACTTTCTTTTAAATACCTACACGAAACTGTTTAATTCGTATATGCTTGTTGATTTTTTTATGACCCTGAGAAATAGATCTTCTATAATATTATTATGTTTCTTCGGTTCATTAAAACGACGCACATTATTGGCACAAATATATTTTACAGCCGATGAAATAATAATATTGATACGAATAATAATAATATTGGCATATTATAATACTATTTACATATCGACCACCTACGTCATGTGAACGCTGATCGCTGGAAATATCCATTATCCGAGTTTATTATTAAACATTATCGCGACTGTTAACATTATTACTATTATTATTTTTATCATTATTATTATAATCAGCCGTGTTCATATTATTATAGTGTGACAGTATAAATGTGGTACAGGCCCACACAACAGTGCGTATAGCGAATGGCACACAATTCGTCGGAATGATTAATAATTAATTAATAATAATATAGCAAATGTGTTCACTGCAGTAATAACCATAATATTGCATTAATTCGTAACTTACTTAATAAAAAATGTAGACATTAGAGTAGTGGTGCGAGTTAATTTTTATTCACTGTCGTTATTGTTTATTTTTCCAAATTAGATCGTCGAAAAAGTATTTCGACTTATTGACAAGGATTCGGACGGAATCATCACGCCATCGCAAGCAATGGATTTGATAACTACGATTACATACTCTTGCAGGTAATAACTAATAATTTATTTTCTGTCTTGATGTTTTGTGTAAAAACGCATTCGATTAACCACTGACGTGTTACTGTTTAGAGTGAAATCGGGATTTGACAGCGAGAACCTGATGTGGCTGGAACAGTTATTTAGACAAACTGTCGGGGATGAAATGGAGATCAAACGAGACGATTTCAACAAAATTTTAATCACTAAAAACGTAAGTTCTATAGATTATATTATTATTTTTACGGAATAGCAGTAACTATAGTAAAATGATAATAGATCAGTGGTCTTCAACCAGTGGGTCGTGACTCAATTTTGGGCTATGACAGTGGGTCGCGACAGGTCTTCTTTTTTAAAAATAAAAAAAACAATTAGATAAGATTATAAAATTATAAATTATGAATTGATTGAACAGCCATTTACGGTTAAATTGTCTACTGACATACGAAATCAATTAATTGGGTTTACTTGTGATCCCAAAAGTAAACAAATGTTTATTTAAATTTCTTTGGAAATGTCTTGGGCACACCTGTGCACGGGAAAATACGAGAAACTAGCAGATAAAGTCTTTTCCCCTTCTATATGGCCGACAAGGCTGGCATGGGTCTCGAACATTTGTTTACGAAAAAAGTGGGTGAAAAGGGTTGAAGACCACCGTAATAGATCATAAGGTATATTATTTTCGGGCATGCTCACGGGAGGGGGTGAGGGTGACATATCCTCATAGACAATATTAGAATGAATTGGCCATTCCTATAATAACAAGATAAGGGGTGGCGGTCCGGAATGTGGATGAGAGACAGACTGCTTTTATAGAGTGCTCTCACTTCAGCAAGCATTAATTTTATATTATATCATTGATGAGAACCTTCGAATTTTTAAAATATCAAAATGTTCGTTCTCACGTTATAAATTCTGGTAGCCAATCCATTATACTTATATTATTATCTATGCATATCCCCCCGGCCCCCCCTTATTTTCGTCATATTAAATGTACGATGAAACAATGAAAGTACCTATATATTATTTATCGATGTACAAAGTGGTCTGATAATAGTGTGAAAAAATGCATATCCTCCCAACTCCTTTAAATAGATCTGAGCATGCCACTGAAGAATCTCATCATCTCGGTAAAACTGAAAGCCGCGGGTAACGGGAACCGTCGGAAAAAAAACGAAAAGTTCCTCCCATACATTATAACATTATTATTTCTGAGTGTTACACGTTTTGATTTATTATTTATATTCGAGTTGTCTATAATGCTACAACTACTTCATCAGCTGTATACCTACTATTAAGTATGAGGTGTTCTACTCGTTTAATATATTCCATAGCGATGTGAATTTGGTGCATCTAATTTTATTCCACACACAAAATATATTAAGTAAACATATAATCATGGGCGTATATTTTTTTAATATTCGTACTTATAGATATAGAACCACGGTTATAGACTGAGGCCCGGAGCATCAAATGTTTAACCACCTGCAACTTTAAGATCAAAATATTTGTCCGTATATATTATAGTGGGTACCAACTACCAATGGTCCATATCATTATTATTATTTGTAATCCGAACCGTTATACTATTATATTATTTCACCTCTGTGATTTGCGTGTCAGTGGTTTTTTTTTATTATTATAGGAATTATACGATTGTAATTCAAAGCGGCAATATTACAAACGCCTTGAAGTTGAGCAAATATAAGTACACCGCAGTGTATAATTTTACCGACTAAAAAAAATGAATATGAATGTAAAACTGTAAACTATAACTATATACTGCAACACTCTATAAATAATACCTACCGAGCTATGATTGATATATACAAAATTAAGTTATTAGGCAGCCGAACGTGCCTTTAAAATTGTAATTTTAAGATTTATTTAATAAATAGTATATTAATAATACCAGCTACGATATAAAATAATTTTATGTAAGTTAAAAAAAACATTTTTTACAATTGAAAAATCTAACTATTTGTCAACAATTTTAGCCATTCTTCACTGAACGTGTATTTCAAATATTTGACAAAGATAACTCTGGGTCAATATCGTTACACGAGTTCCTTGATGCAATGCACCAATTTGCAGGACAAACGCCAGACGACAAAATTCGATTTCTTTTTAAAGTTTACGACTTGGATGGTATGTTTATTATGTTCTGCATATTATTATTATATCGTATTATCATTATATTGTATTAGTACAATCGTACAATAAATAGCTTAACTGTGAACTATTAATTGAACCTATGATAATAATATTGTACTTACTTATCGTATTTTTTATCTGTGCTTTAATAAGTATTAGTGTCAGTACTCATAGAATAATATTGTATTCAATTCCCGTTTTTGATCTCACGAGAAAAATATTTTAAAATTTTAAAACAAAAAAAAATTAAAGAGAATGCACTCGTCGTGTTCTTCTGTAATATTTCAATTGCATAAAAGTTAAAAACAATAATTTGTCGAATTCCAATATCCAATTTCATTGTGACGCCTAGTCGACGTTAAGCTACCGAATGGGTTTGGAAATTAAAATCGATCTTCGTTATTGGCGACAAACCGGGAAATCAGAAATCACCTTTACAATTTAATATTTTATTACTAATAACAAAAAAACGAGAGGTAAGAATAAAAAAAATCGGGCGTTTGAACGGTTGGAATATAATATTCGTCCTCGGAAACCGGAGCAGGATAGACGAGATAAAAAATAACAGCGGTAATAAATCCGACGATGAATTTTCTTGTCGTTGTTCAGGCGATGGTCTTATACAGCACAGGGAATTGCAACACGTGATGCGTGCGTGTATGGAGGAAAACGGAATGCAGTTTTCGGAAGATCAAGTGGAAGACCTGACGATGGCGTTGTTCGAAGACGCCGACAGCGAGTCGAGGGGTGCCATTACGTACGAAGCTCTCAAGAATCAATTACAAAAGCACAACGGGTTATTGGAAAATCTGTCGATAAGGTAACGTGACGTCGTTTGTATTTTTGAAGGAGTATTATATGTTATAGGCCAGGTACCTTCCAAAAAAATAATAATAATAATAATGATATCCGTCCGTAATTATATTTTTTTCTTTTTTACACACAATCACTCGAATGAATAAAAGAGTATTTTTTTTTATCATCGAAACGTACATAATAATAATATCATTCCGTACGATAGCTGCAGTACACAGCAAGCATTATAATAGTCTGCAGTGTAATATAGATAATTCATATTTCAGTCTATAGGTCTGGCCGGGCTGGTGTGTTAAAATATACTAATTTTCTAGTGTTTTCGAGTTCACACCAGTTACCTATATTATTACGCCCAGGTCGATGGCTTTCGTGAACGATAAGTAAAATAATATGAATTAGTGTTGTTTTCGTTTGTGAAACGTGTGAAAAAAAAATCAATTACGAATAAACGTTTTCAAATATATGAGGCACTTAAATATATTTTTTTTATAGAAAATCCAAATGAAAGTAAACTGAAAAGAAAACTATTAATAACTGATTTTTTTTTTGTTTCATTTTGTTTCATTGGTCGGGGCAAATATTACTCTGTTAAAAAAAACATAAAATATTTTTTAAATATTGTAATTTACCTTATATGTATATCAGTTGTTAATATTTAATTATTTTTCGCCTCAAGGGAGCTACTGAAAATTGGTTGTTTCGTGTTGTTTCTGTCTTACACGTTAATTATTATGGCAAAATTGTAGCTGCCTGTATTTCACTTATTTTAACTACATGGTTCAAACTTAAAATTAAGGTACAGGTACGATGAACTATTATTAAAAATATTGAGAAAAAATTATCTTTCAGAAGTTTTAATACATTTTTTATTTTCAAGTATTCATGTTATTATTATATAAATTAGTCTTTAAAAAATGAACACTTGAAGTGCCCACCAATATCAAAAACTTAAAATTCAAATTAAAAAACTTCCTCCTAATACTAAAGATTTCTATACTACCCACTATAGATTGAAAACTATGAATTAAACAAATGTTAAGTAACTGCTCGTCCGCCGTGTTTGGGGTTGAAAAAGTTTCCATGGGTGTAAAATTTGCAAACGATTAAAGTATAGGTATACCTGCATATACCAAACGTATAAATATTATTTACATATTATTGTCAATTGTCATCTGAGAAAAGGGTAAAATAAGATTAATTTGTTGACCCGAGTTGCTTGTCCTGGGTAACGCGTAATGCAATATAATATTAAGTCTGCGTGCTTATAAAATTGTTCCCAACAATATTTTATTTTAATTATGTAAAATCGCAAAGGGATTTGAGACATACGATTTAAATATATGATATATAAAACTTACTTAATTGGGGAAAAAAATATGAATTGATTTTAAGTTAATGTAGAGGCAAATGAGTTATGTTAATTAAAACACCGAACTAGTAGTTTAAGCTAAAATCACTTAACTTCTAACTTATGACCTCGTTAATGCCCAGCCTTGATCCCGAGTCATTAAAACGAGATATACTCTCTTAAAACCATGGTTTTCTTCTTTTATCGTCTCATTTTGCCGGTGATTAACATGGCACTGCGGTATACAATATATTATTATTATTTATTATTATATCAAACTTTCGGTCTGTAAAACCATTTATACGGATCCCGTCGACCGGCAAGTGAAACATTATCGAGACACTCGTTGATAAAAACGCACTACTGTTTTTTTTTCTGCAGCATAGACCGCTGGTTAGTGCCGCCAAAGCCGAAACAGCCACCAGCCTCCGTCTGGGGAAAAATCACTGCTCTGCGTCCTTACCAGCTGACGTTGCCGTACATGCGCAACAACTACGTCTATCTGATATTTCTGGCGGTCTACGTACTCGTCAACACGTTGCTGTTCGGCACCAGAATCTATCAATATCGCAATTCCAACATCTACACGATTCTCGCTCGAGCCTGTGGTAAGCCATTCCACACGATTTACTAGATTATCATAATATACGCCCCTTGACAGTGTCGTCGTACCTCGTCCGCGTCCAGGGCTGCAAAGGTCCGTCTGATAATATTACAACACTATATAGTATTAGGTATAGGCGTGCACTATATTATAGACTTTGTCTGTGTTAAGAGACCGGCTGATGCTGTAGATCTTAGCTGCTGCTGAAATATTAATGATATTATGTCAGCCAATGCCCGATACTAATGATTGCGGGGGCGGAGGGCCAAGAATTCACGTCGAGATGACGTCTGCACACCCAGGCATTACGATTTTTATCCGTCTTATAGACCTTTAGGTACAACACTGCAAATTGTATGTTGTTCACAATATTATGTATAATTTTACTACCTAGGGCCTAGGCATGGTGTTTTGAAATTAGAGTCGACCCTTCATAAAAAGTAATGTTTAGGAGACACTTATCTCGGATATTTGAATTTTAAAGCAAGTTATGATTATTTTAAATTATTAACAAAAAATGTACGGTTTTAAAATGCTAGTAAATTGTTGCGTTATTAAAATATCAATGAAACACACCGAGATGCCTTGGATGATAGTCTTACCTTTAAATTGTATAAACGTAAATTCATTCTTATTTTTATACATAACAGAGTAAAATAGATTATTGTGAACTTACAATTTGCCGTGTCGTACGTTTGTAAGACGGAGACAACACATGCAGGTGTTGGCCCCGGCTTTGTTTTCTACCAATTATATCTACAAATGTGCCATAAGTCAATCGTACCAACTATCCTAGCAATCGGATACAACTTATGAAAACATAATATTTCGATTCCCAATGAAGTTTACTTAAAAACGGCTTTTCCACTTTTTTAACCCCCTTAATTATTAGATTTATTGAAATATTAAGAAATTTAAAATGTTATTAATATTGAGATAAAAAAAAATCAAATGTTTACGATGAATATGTTCTGAAATATTATGTTTTCAGAAATGTTATCGAATAAACAGATTGGTTAAAATGATGCATATGTAGTTAGCAAAATAATTTTAAGGGGTATCAATACCGACCGTTTTTAAGGAGTTCAAAGTAGGCAATTTTCTGTGTGTTTGCCTGTGTAAATGTATGCGTATTAAGCAATTACTAATAATATTATAGTGTGAGTGACTGTACGTGTATGCCAAAATGAATAACGCAGCATTTTTACACACGCAGCTTCGTATTTCTAATAATATAAAGCCTTACTGATCGACATTATAGTATGAACATATATTATACAAATTTAATAGAAGAAGTTTATTTAAGCCTGTTTATGAGTCGATTTTCGATATTTTATTTTCAATTTCCAATATTTAGTTCGAAAACTAGTGATATTTTATTTTTTGAATTTGAATTATTAAATTTAGTCATTGAAACATCGAAAATTGACTTAAAATAATTTTCATAGAATTTGTCCATACTATTGATACCCCTCGAGGCAATAAAAAGCAAAATAATTAATAATTTATAGAGCAGTATTGACTGCACACTCCGTTGTTTATTTAACAACACAATCACACACACTAATGATCACTAACTTACTACGTACAGTTACTTACGTACTATACACACATTTACACGACTCACATTGACTTGGAAAATTGCCTGTAATTTACTCCTCAAAAACGGTGATAATTAAATCAGAATTTGTATTTAATTTCGAGATGTCCAACTTAGCTAGTCGATCGTTGAAAATGAAAAATAACAATTAAAAAAAGAAAGATCTATGCATTTTAATTTTTAAATCAAAGCAGATTAAATAACTTATATATTAGTTATCGTTCTTACCTTGAAATATAATGAAAATATTTTTCTTCCTCTATATTATATTTTATTGCAAATTACAGGTATATAAATCGTTGTTGTACATAATATTTTATGCATTATTTATATATTAGGTATTATGTATGAATCTATTTTGTTATTTTATATTGATTTGCAGGCCAGTGTTTGAACTTCAATTGTACTTTTGTGTTGGTTCTCATGTTAAGGCATTGTATTACGTTCCTCAGAACCCGTGGATTTTCATTGTTTTTGCCTTTGGACCAACATATATATTTTCATAAGATCACGGGGTTTTTCATATTTGGTTATAGTATCCTTCATACATTTATGCATCTACTGAATTTCAGTAAGTCATTCATTTTACACCGTTTATTAATTTTTCCATTGCCATTTGATTATAACTGTTCTCGTTTTATTTTTTATCATTATAGGTACCGTCATAATATATGATCCAAACTTGAACTACGAAGGATTCACAGTGTCCGAATGGCTATTTACCACCGACCCGGGACTCTTCGGACTCATATCTGGATTTGCCAATCCCACGGGTGTATTGCTAATCGTTATTCTGTTCGTGATGTTCATTTGTTCGCAGCCATTCGTTCGCCGAGGAGGATGCTTCGAGGTTAGTAATGAAAACCGGAGAACGGTTTATTTTCCTAGATTTACCTATTATATTTGCACATATCAATTTACTGTTGTTTTTCAGATATTTTATTGGACTCACTTACTGTACGTGCCTTTTTACTTACTCTTGATTCTTCACTGTCCAAACTTTTGGAAATGGTTGATCATTCCCGGATTATTATACTTGTGTGAACGTTTTTACCGTTTCTCATTGATGCGTTCCGAACACGGAAAAACGTACATCAGTTCTGGTCTACTTTTACCGTCTAAAGTCACGCATTTGGTAATTAAAAGACCACCACATTTTGATTTCCACCCCGGCGACTACGTTTTCGTGAATATACCGGCAATAGCCAAGTATGAATGGCATCCATTTACTATAAGTAGTGCTCCTGAACAAGAAGGTAAATGTTTGTATAAATATGTGATTTGCATGACTGCATTTTTAAAGTATCGAAGTAAACAATTATTTTTGTACAGACTATATGTGGTTACATATCCGTGGAGTTGGAGAATGGACAAATCGATTGTATTCATATTTCGAAGAAGAACAGCATAAGTTACATTTACTTAATGAAGAACTGCCTGGTTCCGTTAATAGCAAAACTTCATCTGTAGATACTATAGAATCTTCAAAAATCAAAAAACTACAAACGTATGTGTAACGCTGTTTCAAAATAACTAAGTTATACTCATAAATTAATCATGGTATTTGTGCAAAAATGTCATAGGTCTCTTCAGAGAACATTTTCCGGAAGAACTGTGGAGGATTCTGCCAAAGGAAAGTATAAAAAAGGTGGCGATTTTAGTTATACAAATCAGAGTTTTAGCAGTTTGCCAGAAGACTTTCAAATTAGAGGTTCGGAAAACGATGGCACTTCTGGTAATTCAAAAACTCCAATGGGTAATATTAAATGCTTTAAGTTTCTAGATTAATGTAATTTATTAGTTAGTGTAAAATTAAAATGATACGAAATTATTGTAAATATTGATTCATAAATTATTAGAAGTGAGAAAATCAGTGAAAAAGGTACAAAACACCAATCTCCACAAACTTGTTTTGATCAACAAAGCCCCACTGTCAAAATCGTTGTCCATGCCTGATATGGAAAATCGTATTAAAAAGAGAGAACGTCTATTAGCGTATGTGATAAATATTTTGTATTTCGTCAATGTCATACATAATGAAAACTAAATTAAAACTTATGAGTGTACATTTTCAGTTTACGAACTTACATGCGATCTGAATCCGAGAAGAGTTTCGACGAATGTCAAATGAAGAGAGCAAGACTTCAATCTCTGGGTTTGGCATATTTAAGCCCCCAAAACAAGTCATTGGCTCAAAGTTTCCGTTACATGAGACACAAGCCGACCATCATAGCGTTCAAGACGCCGAGCTTAGAAAACTGCGAAACCAAAGTCTCGTCGTATAGTATCACAATAGAAACGGTGAGCCTTACAGTTATAGGTACCTTACTAACATGATATTATCGTTCTGAACGTTATTCGTACTGTTTCAGTCGTCCAACATGGGCAGCATGGAGTTTGTGACCAACGAAAACAAGTCGAAGGAAAGGTCTAAAGAGGACAACAGTAGTCAGTCGCCCATAAATTATCCCGTCGGCAAACCACTGGAGGTGAGTGTGATGTCGGGCGAACATTTGCTTTCACGGTACACCGAAAGACGTTTTATTTCTGTATTTTTTTTAATCGTTAGATCTATCTGGTCGGCCCGTACGGTGCACCGTCCAGCCACATATTCCGAGCCCAGCACGCCGTGATGATAGCCACGGGCATCGGTGTCACACCGTTCGCTTCCATATTACAATCAATCATGCACCGATACTGGAAAGCCCGGCACACGTGTCCGAAGTGTAAATACACGTGGGCGAGTGAAATACCACCCACGGTGATGCATCTCAGGAAGGTGAGGCGAAATAGATCTCGATCATTACGCATAACGATATTATTGTTGTGTCAGCAGTACCTATATAGGTGTAATATTACGATATTATTATCATGTCTTATCAGGTCGATTTCTTTTGGATTAATCGCGATCAACGATCGTTTGAGTGGTTCGTGAATTTACTGTCACAACTGGAGATTGAACAAGCTGAGCTCGGCGGGGCCATGGAGAGGTTCCTAGAGATGCACATGTATATAACGTCGGCCTTGCAAAAAACCGATATGAAAGCCGTCGGACTACAATTAGCTTTGGATTTGTTGCACGAAAAGGTGAGAATCGCTGATAATAATATACCGTCATAATCGATTCGTTCAATAATAATTATAATGATTGTATATAAACTATGATAAACGGCTATAGTCATGAAATAAATATGAAATACCGATCGATTTTTAGGAAAAACGAGATTTCATCACGGGTTTGAAGACCAGAACAAACGCAGGCCGGCCAAACTGGGATAAAGTGTTCAAGCAGTTATTAGACCAAAAGAAAGGAAAAATCACAGTGTTTTATTGCGGTCCGCCGCAACTCGGTAGACTTTTGAGAGTTAAATGCGATCAATTTGGATTTGATTTTCGAAAGGAAGTTTTTTAGAATGCTATGAACGCCCGTAGTCCAAGATCGTGCTTTTATCTCTTTGTTATATTATTGATGCAACATACAAATTTGTACATGCATATTTTGTGCGTTTAAGACTTGAATGTTACCATTTTGTCAAAGAGAAGACTGTAAAATATGTTACCAATTTACCATATCGCAATCAAGTATTTTATAAAATAACAACGATACCATTAATTTTTTTTTGATAATTTATTATTAGTATTTTAATAAAATTAAGAATTTTTCTGTCTGAATTTTATAAAGTATATATTATATTATATTATATATTTATATTAATTGTAATAACGAATGAAATTATTTGTGTATTATTATTATTATTATTGTTTAAATTCTAAGTGTAAATATATTTTCAATAATTTTAAACATGAATATTATAATCTACAATATTATGCACTCATATGGGTAAATTATTTTCAACACGATTTAATACAGGCTCGTAATTTAATAAATATTCAAAATTTAAGATTGTCACTCAAAATGTGTCGGTAAAAAATTAAAAAACATAGTTTTAGATTTTTTTTAAATTCCATTTCATCGATTTTTTACCTTAAAAAAAAAACATACGCGTATACGGACACAAGATTTTATACACAATATGATATGTATACTTAACATTATATTTGTTTAGTGAACGTCGAACAACGGGCCGCCGCGCACAATAAACATAATATACAATTATAAAATATCGTACGACGCATTTTGCTGTTGTGCTGTGTACGTATATTTTGTATTGTTCAACGTGGAAGAAAATTAAGTCGTAGGAACCTATGTGCACCTATAAACTTTGAGACTCGATGGAAAATAAACAGACTTATTTGTCGTGGGACATTTGACATTGCCATTGATTCAAAATACTTTTCATTTATAACGATATAGATGATAGTAGGTATTGCCTACTTATACCTACTCATCCACAGAAAGTTGCAGACGTTTAAGACTTACCTAGTTACTTTAATCATTATCAAAGATACGGGTAAATGTAGTCCGATAGGTACAATTAAAATACCTGTTGCATACATTTAAATTAGAACAATATGTAATATGTGGTAGAGTATAGAGCTTTTTATTCATACGATATATACCTGAGATGAGTTAATGAGTAGGTAAAGGAGAAAACCTAATCTCTAAGAACAAATATTATCTCGACATATATGTATTATTATCACTTTAATAAAGTCAATAGTCGTCGAATTCATCATATCCTTTAAAATTAATAGATAAATTATAAAACTAATCAATGTATAAGATTAATTATGATATTATCTTCATGTAAACTTATGTGATGTAAATATAACTCTTGTAAACTACAATGGTCGACGGTCAATAATAAAGAAAATTTATAACGTAAAAAAACGGTCTTTATGATCATATGTCGGACACTCATATCGTAAATGTGGCATTATGACTTCTATTAGGTATCTATATACTAACCAAACAAATTTTAATATTTTAAAATATAGCAAATACAACTACCATAATTGATGACTCAAGACTCAAGAAAGCCACTCAAACATATTAATCGGATAAAGATATACCTACTATAATATACACTTTAAAACTTAAATGACGTACCGAAGGTCATTCAAATTTATAGTAATATATTTACATTGTTATGTCTCGAGGAAAGCTTTACGGAACTAAAAGTTATAAGTGAAACAATAAACTTACTGTCCTCCGTATACAGAATTGCATTACAATTTACAAAATACTAAAATACAAACTTCAAAAAAAAATCGTCCAAAATAAATAATTCATAATCAGATGTTTATAATATTTCACTTAAATTCTAAATATGATTTTATATAATTTCTTGGGAATGACGCACAATTCAAATTATTTTCAGTAACTTTAACCACCTGTAGCGCTCACTATTTACTTAATACCTTTGAAGTTATTTCATATGCAAACACCGATTTTAAACCCAGGTTTCCTCCAACCCATCGCCTAAAGTTTATGCTTTGAATCCATTTGCAATTACGTTTCTTATGTTTGTAATTAATATTACATTGTTAACTAATGTTTTAAATAATTGTTGGTTTTTGAGTAACCATCTAAGGCTGTAAAATATTAAAAATATTATCATTATCATTGTTTATAGGTATTTTCATATTTTTACCTAACCTATACCAACACATATCATTTTCTCGGACGTTAGGTTAGGTTGACACAAGTTTAAAATTTAAAGGTACAAAAAAAAAAGAATACATCGAATACATTTTAGTAGATTTGATTTATTTTTCAACCCCAATATTTTTATAAAATAATAATGATTTTAGCTTATAACTATATCAACTATGACGTAGTATGTTTAATTTGCTTATAGTGGTTAAAATTAATAAAAATACTGAAGACTATAATTTAATTGATATGGAGTGAAAAAAAAAATCATAATATATTAGTATACATTTATTACATCCAACGTGATTTAACAATAAATATAATATTATTATGATTTTTATTATTTTTTGTTACACTTAAGTTTTCAGTTAAAAAAAATTAGCTTGCTGAATCGTTGGATAGCCAATTAAATCATAAAATGGCAACGTCGCACTTAAATTTTAAATCTGATTTCAATCGCATTCGAGTTTTTGGTAAGTGGTGTGCAGTTAATTTTGAATTTTAAGCTAAATCGATAATATGTATTTTGCAATTTATTGTAGAAAAAAATTGTGTGGCTGAATGATATTGGTTTAATGAGAAGTGGCTCTGGGAGAGGGGGTTGTGAGGCCTGTTCGAGTATTTGGAAGTGCTTTGAAGGGGAGGGGCAATATAAAGAAGTCTAAAAATAGTCAATAGATAGTCTAGGCGGCGTCTATAGCTGTAGTGAGTCAGATTTTTCTGCACCTATTTCTGAAATAAACTTGTCAGAGCACTGTAATAGACGGCTTACATCTTTATGTTTTAGGAGCGACTTTGTTTTCTTTCAGACATTATCCGAAGACAGTTATTTTAGTCAATGATATTATTATAATTGTATATAGAATGTAAAACTGATTATATACCTAGGTATATATAACAATACATATATAACAGTACATATAACATTTATTACAAAGACACACAATGTGAACTGTAAATAAAACGAGAGTAAAAAAACTCGAGCATACAATATAAATTATTATTATTACTAATCATATATTATATTTTCGTTTTCTCGACCAAAAAAAGCTTTTTTTTTTCCGTGGTTCGGTATGAATTTATTTTATGAAAATTAATATTATCCGATTTGTTTGATGTATTACAACTATGATTTATTAACTAAATGGTTTATTAACATTTATTCAACAGTAATTATTTAAATGAAACATGTAGGTAAATGTATAGTGACATTTACACAATATTTTAATGATATAATTAATAAAATGTTATTATTTATATTAAAACTAAGATATTATTATAATATGTATATGATACCTGTAGAAGGTTTAAATAACCGTAATGTGATAAACTACAAAAATTAACAAGCTTGAGTGGGTGTATAACGTCAACGAACGAGAGAGAATTCCAAAGGTTCTAGTCTGGTGTCGCTGCATCCGAAGGTCCTGCCTGTGAATCAGCAGGTGGCGTTTCCCCCTCTGGTGGTTTTATTATTTCCACAGGTACCTCAATTGCTTTTTCAGCCATAGCTCTTGCCAAATCGTTTTCCTCTTTAATAGCAAGTTCTCTATTCTCAATGATTTCTTCGACTTCAGACCTGTACTTGGGCAGCGGCGTCCTTATGAATTCTTCTGTTTCGGTGACTGGTGGTAAATCCGGTGTTTTCAACCAGACCTTCCACGCGTCCATGTGCATGCTTCTAAGCAAGTCTATCTCGTCAAACAAATTCAATATGTCGTTCTCGTTTTCCATTAGCGTCGCCACGTAAGTGTTGACATCCAAGTCTGCTACGATATTTTCCTCGGTAATCTTGTCCGCGCAATTGTCTAAATTATTCAGCTGAAGGCTGCCGCAGTACTCTTTCATCTCGTTGACCACGCAAGACGACTTGATGACGTCGGTCAGAAACACCAGCTCTTGTTTGAGTTTCACGATGTTAGCCTCGCACTCGGCGTCCTCCTCTATATTCGGCGACGAAAACATGCCGTGCACCGTGTCGTACACGTCCAACAGCTCGTCATATTTTTTGTAGACGGAGGCCAACATGTCAATGTAGAAGGGAATGGTGTACGTGAATACGCGTGACCGCGTCTGAAATTTCACCCGATTGTCTTTGTTTTGAATCAGCCCAACCATCAGCGACAGGTGGAAGGCCACGCGCTTGTGCGTCAGGCACATGAGTGACTTCCCGATGATGGTCGCGCTCAGATTCTGGTTGTCGCCCGAATAGTACTGGTGTGGTGTGCTAAGTGCGAAAAGTGACTTCAACGGGTCTACGTTTCCGAGGTCCTCCAACGTTTCTTCGACCCACGGTGGCAAATTGTCGGATTGATCCAGTATCACTTTCTCCGACAACACGTCATCGTACGCCTTGTCCTCGAATAAGATCATGTCGATCATTTGTCGCAGCTGCGACCGGGTCGGTTCGCCGATTGCACACCTGCTGGTGATAAGTACGGCCAGCGCCAGTGGCAACCAGATGACGGGCAAACGGCGCATTGTCGTCGTCGGTGATTAGGGTACGTTGAGATTCACACGAACGGGGACGTCACGGTAACACGTCCTAACAGCTAACTACTCCACCGCCAACAATTATTTTTTTATCTGTCGGCGTTGTGTGTTCGGCTCGAACGTGTTTTCCAAAACCTGTGCACACACGTGCCTGTGTACTATGTAAGTGCGTGTGGTCGTGTCGCACAAAGGGGAGAATTGGTTTCTCGTAAAAAATGTGTTGTTCCTACATATAGTAAACAAATGAAACAACAGCGTTAACGTGCAGCGCACGACCGCATATTATTTTTTTTCATCAGTATTTTGCAAAGAACAACATTTTAAGACTATTGTTTGGCAATTTTGCATATAATATACAGCCCCCCTCTTCTATTCCATGCGCACTGTCTGGCGACGGGCCGCCGAACAAATACGAAAAAACAATGTTCTACTGCAATATTTTTCCTTCTGTTTTTTTTTTTTATTTCATCGAGAAATAATGGAAGGCCTTCTTTATAGCTTTATCAGCTCGAGTTCAAATCGATGATATATGTATATCAATATATGTGAAGTGAAATTTATCTTTTGTGAAAAAGCATTATTTTTTTGGTAACTCAAATAATAATCGTTGGAATTGTTGTATCATGCGTAGTATATACATAATCATAAACACTATAAATATAAAATCTATCGACTAGGCTAGGTAAACATGACGTATGCAATGCATAACAACATTTAGTATTGAGTCTTAGTCGGCAAGTTGTAGCAGATGTAGCAAAATAAAAACTAGGTTATAAGTGATAATATAATATTATACAAGTGATAGGATATTAGTAGGCAAATGCGGGTCCTTCAGGGGTGATCTCTTTATGCGGTCGCTGTGACACTGTTGGACAAACCAGTAATAAAGTGTTATATTATAACTGTTGTTCGTGTTTAATAGTGTCGGAATCGAACGGCGTATACGAAAAAATGGCAACTAGAGTTACTCTACGACTTTTGTGCGTGTACACTGATTTTAGTTTTTTTTTTCGCGTGTTTTAGTACCTTTAGCAGTGCTTGTCAAACTTTTTTGTCATGGGGCCCCTAAATTTAATGTAAAACTGTCAAGGCCTTTTAATTATAATAAAAATAATTAGTTATATTTTCTTGAACTAAAATTACATATTGTACTATTTCAAACAGATAAATTATTGACAGTGATATTGTCGGTTATTTAATAACTAATTAACCTACCACAATTAATTTTAAGTCGAAAATAATGAGTTTTTTTAAAAAAGAAAAAAAAACTTAAAGAAAATAGTTTGAATAAAATAAATATTTCATGACTTCCCAATATAATGTAGCCACGGCCCTCTAGATTGGAATTCCAGTACGATTCCAACTAACCACAGTCTCCATGACCAAATAATCACCATTATTTTTTATAACACCATATATTATGTTTAAGGGCATCCGTCAAAATAGCAGGTGGTTATAGGGATTGCGAAGACACTTCAGAGGCTTGTCGTAATACCACTCACTGTCTCAAAATAGTAACTTACAATTTTACAAAATAATTGTCATTTTGTTTGAAAGTATTAAATTCACGAAAACACCTTTATATTACAAGTGAAACATATAGATATAATATATATTATATTATATTATATCAAACTGTTGGGACGCAACATCATATTAAATAAAAATAATAGTTACGCAACAGAAATAATGTTTTGCAAATTACAAAATATTAATATTTTCAGAAAGTAATACGACGGATCGGAATCCATTATCTCGGCGGCCGATTCCCATCACTGTCCTACAACAAACAGGTGTAAAATTCATAAATTAAATCTAGAATTTCTGACCGTCGTATAATTTTTTTTTAACTTATGATAAGCTACTATCAGCTGTGTCTAAGGCCTTGGATATATTAATAGTTACTCAGAAAGGTGGTTGGACAGCGTCCAATGGACATTCCCAATTCGCTCCTCTCCTCCTCGTGCGTTGTACACCCAGTGGAGATGTACCTAGCCGTGAGTGATGTGCCGCACCAGATACATAATATGGTGGCCATATGTGATGTTCTTCCCTTCTCGTCATGTCTCATGTTTTTCGGGGTAGGATCAAGCACAATCATTTTGGATACTCGCAAAAATTGCTGATCATTCATTGAATAATTGAGCATTGAACAATGCAAAACAATAAAGTTTGAAAAGTAATAAAAAAAACCTTATTACATATTAATATATAATATAGATCAACTGCTAACCCAAGACAAATTATTATTATATAATAATTCTCATTATTATTAGACAAATTACAAAAATACAAACCATCAGAAATTAATCATCCAACATTTTGAATACTTAACAGTTTGAGTTATTATGGTCATTTTGCGTGTGACCCCCCTCCCCTTCAGACCAATATGATGGTAATGGGCGACGGGCGAACAAATAGGAAATAGCCACGTCCATGTTTTGCGAATTTGCGATAGGTTTTGTGTCTGTTAAATTTTTTTTTTTATTTCATCGGAAAATAATGGCGTTTACATACTTGGTGACGTCTTTATAGACATAATATTGACAAGTGTGGTGTGTAGGTAAATAGAAATAGTGTTTTTGGTAACTAAAAAAAAATAATCTTTAGAATGTTAGGTTTGGTATCGACGAATACGAATAGGATAATATTCAACACGCCAAGGCATACTTTTATCAACAAGTATAATATATATTATTGGTTAATGGTGTATATTAACAAAAAAAAATCTAGTTTAAAATTATTATTAATTTCTTTTATTATCAGCTATTATGCATATTATAATAAAGCGTGCGAAACAAAAAATACTTAACTAAATAATAACACAAAATGCATTGTTAGAATATGATTCGAAGTTGTATGCGGTCTTCCGTGCAGGTTTTGAATTGGACGATTGTCAGCATTATCGATAAAAATGTATAGAGGGCCCATCGGGGGAGATTATTACACGAATGCATTATTTTATACTAATATAAATAAATTATTTTAATCACAATATGAATTATTCGTATTTATTTTATTTATAATAACATATTATATTATCTACAATAGACCTTAGGTGCGTCGTTATTATTCATATTTCCGTTGGCAAAGGCGGTTCACTCGGTTCTTTAAATTCTGGTTTGTTGAGAAAATATTCCCAGACCTTCGTGTTCATGGTGCTGATCGGTATTTCCTTAAACATTTCCTTCAATAAAGCCTGGCATTTCATGAAGATTTTCATCGTGTCGACCGCCGATTCCCAGATCTCAGCGTTATCGACTTGTATGTGCTTCTTTATCTGTTCGAACTGGCACAGCTCGCACGATTTGTCCAGCGCCTTCTCGACCAGCTTCTGAAAAACTTCGAAGTCCGGCGGCAGATCCTTGGTCTTGACCTGGGTGGCGACCACTTCCCACCTCTGGTATAGCTCGAACTCCTCGTCGATAGACTCCCTGAGCACGGACACCTTGTCCAGAACGTGGACCAGTGCGTTCCAGACCTCGGACGGCTGCGAGGTGATGGCATCGTTCTGCAGCTCGTAGGTCTTCTTTATGGCGTACAACTGCACCAGAATGTACGTCAGAGTCTTGCACTTGATGGCCTTCGCCATCGAGTCCAACGCAAAATCCAGCGCCATACCATGTGTGCTGTATCGGGTTGCCACTTCGATGACGACGTGCAGGGCCCGGGCCACCAACACGCCTTGCTGCTGTTCATCGGCCGGTTCCTGATACGATGTCTGTTCCGCACCGGGTGTCTGTTCCTCGCCCTGTTCCTGTACCGGTGTGACCTGCGTGGGTTTCAGCACTTTCAGGTCCACGAGCACCCTCCGGCCGGCGGCGGACAGATTTTTCGGATCGAACTTGATGTCCACGTCCAGGTGCTTCGCCCAGATGTGGTCGTTCGCCGACACGTCGAGCACGAAATCCCGGCTGGCGTCCGAGAACGGCTGGATGGGCGCCGTCCTGGGCACCATCGACGCGATCACGTACAACGCGACCACGTTCAACGCGAACTTCATAGTACTTAACGTCGGTTCACTCTGTTCACGCGGTTCGCAGAGCGTGCGTGTTCCGTTCCGCTCCTTCGCTTCGGAATTAAGCGATGGTCGGCTGTGAGACGCGCTCGCAAACCGTGAGTTATAGACCTACGTGTTTGTGTGCCGCGAGTGTTGTACACAAGTGTTTACACACGTGTGTATCGCGGTGCGGTGATGGTTTTTTTTTTTAATTTTTTTATCGACGTCCGCGCGCGCAAACAAGTCGAAAAGTTTGAGGCAAACTATTACGTTAATAATGGCGCATTACGCTTTCAGCTCATTATTTACCGTATCATCGATGTTTCTAAAGATTTTTAATACAAGCAGTGTTTATTTTTTATATATTATCATATTTTTACTCCCCAATTATACCAATACGTCATAATAGTATTAATTTATACGCATTTATTACTACGATGTTATCATTTTATACGACGATTAAAGATCCGCTGGGTTTCATATAGACGTCCAAGTTTTTATCGAGCCCCTTATTCAGCCATAAAACTGCAACCCTTCAGACCTAAGACATTACGATTACAATTGTCTGTTACTACTTTTTTACGGTTGTGTCGGGGACCAAAAATTCATTAAAATCTCAAAAAATTCACACATTTTGGAACACAGGCCTTTTGAATAGACGACGGTCGAATATGCGACCGTGCCCAGCTCGAATGCCTACACAACTGTCATGTAAGCTCTTACAATAAATGGCTATATTACGGCCTCAGTACGCCACTAAAAATAAACAAGGGTCACTTTTTCACAGTTGTACACTTGCACGGATTTAAACACGAGGTAAACTCAAATTTAGCTTCGTAACCAAATCCAATTAAATCAGATGGTCCCATTATTATATTATACATTATTCTGGTGTCGCCAATTTCCAAGGGCAGAATATCTCAAATAAACTTCTAGTTTTTTCAGTTTTTATATTGACTATTAATTAATAACTATAGGGCTAGGGCCTTCTACGAGTTTGGAATGTTTGGATGTTTTCAATAATCATTAAATCCAATGCTACGTAATATAGAAATTTGTTTCAGAGCAATACGAGTTTATATTTAAAATTTTTAGTTGCTTATTTTGCATATTTGACCATTTTTCATTTATAAGTGCATATTTGAAATATTTTATATAAAGGTGTTAGTTTTATAATGTTATGAATAAAATTAAATTTTAAATAGATTTCCTGGACCTAAGATATTAGTATGCAGGTTTATTTATATATAAAATATATTAACGTTAATGACTTAGTGTTATAATATTAATTAGTGTTTGTTTTCATTGCCGATCACTTGCATTGTTACTTATCGGTACACCACACTCGTAATTCCCTAAAACTCGATGTAAGAAGAAAACAAATCAGAAAAGAAAATTAACTATTTGTTAATAAGGAAGTTTTTCTATTGTAAGCTACAATTTATAATTTTGCAAACATTATCTAGATATTAAATTAAAAAGGTGTTATCTAATACTATGATTTTTTTTTTAAATTCATATTTAAAATTTAAATGGCATTGTTTAGTGATTCTTTAGGTTGTAAATGCATGCATATTTTAAGGTTTTTTAGAGCATGAAGTTCCTGGCACTATAATAATAAATTTAAAGGCGTCAAGTGACAAAATTATCTGTGTTCTGTCAGAGGTGTAACTTGTAAGCGATACAGGAGTTTCAAATAACTATAGCGTGTAAATAAATAAAAATACATATTTAATTCAATTTTGACTTTTGAAATTTTTGAGAATAGTTACTTATTCTTTCATTCGTATTTTTGTGCAATTTAATAGGCAAAAATTCTGAGTACTTCAAACCTATCTTGGAAAATCAAAATATATTTTTAGCCTGACGCCAATAAGTTCTCACAAACTTGTAAACAATAGTTTGTACAATGTTAAAATTAATACACTATAATAATATGCAAACAGATACGTTATATTGTGTACCATACTTACCACCACCTATATACAATCGAATAAATAATTTCGTATTTTAGTATTTACTTTAACCGATCCAAGTGAACCTATATCACAGAAAATTAAATGACCAAAATCAGCAATTATTAACAAATCAATAAGTAACAAATCGTACGTACCGTAGTAAACCCAAAGCTGTAATATAATAAATTATACATGAAGTATAATGTATGATAGTTAATGTAGGTATTAATATTCAATGTATAATAACAGCCTAAATAACAGGAAACGCGTAGATCAAAGGTGAAAACAAAAAGTTGTTTTGCCTATTCACACATTAATGCAATTCAACAATATTCGAGAAGTAAAATCAGAATATAGAAATCATGCCACCTTACGTTATTAGACCTCCGACGAGTGCTGACTATCTTCTAAGTAATAGTATATAGGTTATCCACCAGTATTTATGCCTAAGAGACGCGCCAGATAAGCTTACGACAGTGCCTACAGTTATTTTGTATTTGAACTTGTAATAATAATGTCATATTATATTACTTAAAAGTCTTAAAAAATGTTTATAATTACCTAGCCATGTTTCTCAACAACAGCTCAAGCCAACAACGAACGTGCGACGTCGTAAAATAATTATTGTAATTGTGTTCAACATGTACATCTCGGAGATCACTACACAAATTTGGTGTCAGGTGTGGGGAATGATATGAAATTGATTTTTTCAGTATAAGTAATTCGAGACCCACCGACGAACTACGTTCAACGTTGTCAAGAGTTTTTCAATTTGGTTTTAACAATCAATCCAGCCGAAAACGGTTAAGGGACGATGCCCACAAAACACGACAAGCCAGCAGAGCTTGTTCACAAAGTGCAGTCCAAGGAGAAGGTAATTTCCAAGCAGAGCTAAGAGTTCAAGGACGCGCTTTTCACTTCCAACAAGATGAACCGAATGTAAGTTATTAATATTATTAAAATATAGGTACGTTGTCAAATATGTTGGTGGGTTTAGGTTGGTATACTGTGTATTATGTGTGTATACAAGGAGTAAAGGATTAAGTGAAAACGATCCAGCTTTACAGGAACCTGAATCGGATTCAGTTTTGACAAATACGATCCATTCTGAGAGCTCCGAGAGAAAAGTAAATAAGCGATACGAGTGTGCTAATAAATTTAGACTAAAACTATTATAGTCGGGAGTTTATCAGAAACATCAAACATCATGGTAAATCAGTTAGATTTTACTACCGCCTTGAGGTTCCTTTTCGAATTCTCAGGGGGACTCGGCACCGATCTAGCATCGTTTATCTCGCAATGAGAATTCATTTTTTCCAAAATACCTGATACGATGACACCTGATATTTTAGGCGCCGTACTCGCCAAACTGAAGGGCAAAGCTTTTCAGATATCGGGATATTAGTAGTTGGGAAGAATTAAAAGCACGTCATTTGGGAACAATATTTAGTACGTCCCATTCATTACAATACTTACGTGGGCCACTAAATACTCACAACAAGAGGGCAGGCATCTTACGCGTATATCGTTTCTAAAAATTAAAAAAAAGCTCTCAGGGATTGGGATAACCGAGTACTAATTAATAATAACTATACGGTTATTATTATTAACCGGTAGAGAACAAAGTCGAACCAAATATTATAATACCCGCTCGCGGTAATTGCATATCACAGGTCAAAGCCGACGAATTAATCGATGCTATAGTTTGGTAGCTAAGGAAAAAAAACATTCGATAAAAGACGATGTAATTATTGCGAACAGTCCAAGTCCGGTGCGAGACAATACAACAATCATAATAGTAACATAATTAACATATCGTAGCAACCGTTTATCATTGACGAATTATCTACGGATAATTTAAAATGAAGTAAAATGAGTACCTATCACCATAGAGTAAAATCATTCGTTACAATGATATTACAGGGAATAGGTTTTGGAGGAGGGTAAGAGCGTATGACATAATATAATCAACTTGTCCAAATATTGCGGTCTCAACACAAATTTAAAATTAATTTAAATGTAATTTTTTTAAAAGTCTTATACAAAGTCAAATAATAATAAAATATAAAACCGATATATTATTATACTTCGTTTGTATATCCGTTATGGGTAGGTATAATTCTATGATCACTATTAACTTCTGAAGAGGGTATGCTCAACTAAAGTATGCTCGCTATAAACTATGCTAAGATATAGATGGCTGTGACGTGACCCCTGTTGTCCGGGCTTCACAATAAACTATACAATTGTATAATGTCTGCGAATGTAAAAAACAATATTTGTGCTAAGAGCAATACATTTAGTGGGACAGTGGGTTTAGTGGTTTCCATGATGGGCATTTCCAAGAGGGTCGTAGTTAGATCAATATATTTTAAAATTAATTTTACTGGGTACGCTAGCTACGATAATATGCACGACGACACGTAGTTAGTTTTTCCAACATGGATGGCGGAGACGTTTGTTCAGCCGACGCCCAGGAAAAAACTTCAGACTTTTACGAAACCCATAACTTACCGGCTCGTTTCGAATGCCCAGGTAGGTAATCAATGTCATACACTCCATAAAGATGGTGTCATGTTCGTATATAATATGAATAATATTGCGACTAGGGTCAGGGTTTATGTGCACTGTCATCATTTTTTTTGTTGCAACATTCAAAATACTGCTTTTGTTTGTAACGTTCACGAATCGTGTTGATATGTTGAAGCAAATGGTGGTTATTTTATTTTGTACATTTTGAACAAGATACATATTATTATTATTATTCCACATTTCAATAATAAACACACAGAACGTAGGTACGTGTTATGGTATATATTTTAGTACAAGAGGTCGACGAGAGAAGAAATATTAAAATATGATCTACCCAAAAAATACCCAACCACAGGTAATTAATTAACTTTACTATGACGTATTATTGTACCCACTTAATTTAATTTATATCTAATCTTAATAATGTCGTATATTAATATGTACTCAAACAGTCGAACAACTGCAACAATAGATCAGATTTAATATTTATTCTACAATTATTACACTATAGGTACCTACAGTAAAATTAGTGTGAGTTTTGACACGGTCGTGTACCTATAATATTGTGAATGCGGCCACTGGGCGGCATTTTTCTCCGGGCAAGTCACGGTGTCCGGAGAATAAGTGCCGCCATCCCCCACTCCGGGGCATGGCAGAAACCTACGGGTGCCCCAATAAAAATTCTGCCACCACAAACACACGTGTTTACAAACCAACAGTACCCTCCCCTACAAACTAACAAAAAAACATAGTGGCCATAGTTGCCGGGCTTAATGATCAAAAAAAAAAAAAAAAAAAAAATATTGTGAATGCGTTGCGGGTTGTTCGTGACAACATTTTAAACACCACATAATTGTTTCATTCAGGTACCTACAAAATGCTTTTGAATAATTTACAATAACATTATTATTTATTTTAGATCTCAGAACTTCCATTTTTTATTGCGTAGAAATCCTAGACTTAATAAATTATGACTATAGGTCCGCAGTAATTATAATGTATAATGCCGTATACAGCGTAGAGACTTATCTAGATAAATTCGTCTCCATACAAAAAAATTATATACGCTTTTTATTGTAAATTTATTTTTTTGATAATTAATACTTTAAATTTCAATTGTCGTCATCTTAGTAAAAAAAAAATGGTATGTTCATAGTAATATTATATATTAGCCATTCGGTACCTATTATTTATTATTGATATTTTCGTTAGTGTTCAAATATGCTTACATTTCATTGTTATCTTGTGTTGGTGACTCGTCAACAGTAAATTATAGTGGAAAAATGATTATAATGATTTAATTTATAACTTATAAATTATAATATGTTAAAGTTATTTTTAAGCTATGCTCAGTCAGAGCTATATACCGCGTATTTAATTGTGTTTTCCTAGTTCCCACGTGTATTGTACCGATACGGGTCAACTGTGTCAACCAACTGCAATGGGTCTTGAATTTTTAATTAGGTTTAATATTTCAAGTAATCGAACCTATATATATCTTTATATAATTATTATTTATCAGTAATAACTAATGAACTAATAACTAATAATTAATAACATTATATATTTTGTAATATCGTTTACCCGGAATTCTGCACATTTGAAATGCTGTTGTGTTGTAGATGTTTGAATAAATAATATTATAAATTAATTTTATAAATAGTATATTGATCTTTGTTGTATCGTTAATGTTATAAATATTATATTTATAAATAATTCATATCACCTGTCACCTGTGTATAAATTATATTATCATTATTTATTTATTTATTTATTAATTAATTCACGGAATAAAAAATTCCTTATTTAGTATAGAACATAACAATAATTCAGTAAAATAAGATAACTCACATATACAAGGGCGATGGCCAAAAAAATACAGCAGAATAACAGGCACAGTAAATATAAACTAAAATATGACATGATCATAGAGTAATAGTATACATGAATACATGATATTAGATGTACTTTACATAATACCTAACAATATTGTTTATCTACTAAAAAAAATTTAAATACATACTAAAACTGCTGTAAAGGTTCATAACAATTAAAGTTTACTATGACGAGTTGTTTAAAATGGTTTTTTCTCGATATGTATACCTAATTTTGAAAATGTTTTTTCAGTTATACCTTAGTTATTGATTAATAATTATGTTCACTGCTAACATCAATTTAAACTTATAGGTAGCCGGTGTTTATATAATATTGAAATCCTAAGTAGTATCTAAGCTGTACTCTCAAAAGATAGACTTTATAGTAATTAGTAGGTATAACAAAAAAATATATTTTTTTATCTAGATAAAAATGTATCTTTATCTAGATAGATTTGAATTTAGTTATCTTTTATCCTTATCTAGATAAATTTTCATCATATTATCTTCATCATTATCTAGATACAAAAGTACTTATCTAATCCCAACACTGGACTCGTATATCGACGAGCATATCGATATTCCGTGTATAGTAATATATAGTCAATAAGTCAGTGTAAGTAGCTCTGTGCTTATAAATAGACTAATCTACATATACGATACACCCTCATACTTGTCTTTAAACTTAACACTTTTTTTACATCCAAAAAACACCTGCAGACGAGCACTGGAATGTCGTTCGCAATCCGCTCCATGTGGATTGGACATTCACCGATGGTGATTAATAAATAATGACTATAGACATCCATAAACAGCTTTTGACTTTTTAACATACTGACAATTCAAACTAATAATAATATGCAAGTAAAACTCTCCAACTCGGCTTCAAACTCAACGCACTAATCGACTTGCAAAAAAAAAAAAACAGCATACAATAGCCGTGTCCAGCCCACTCAAGTTCAATTCACACCTATGATGACTGATAACTATTGTAGACATGGGTACTCAAACTCACCTTCCATCAACTTTTCTACATTAAAAAAAAAAAAAAAAAAAATCGTCAGACGACCAAAACGTATTATTGTCATGTATTATTATAATAGCAATATCGTATATTGTATTATTTTGTGCAGAGCACACGGTATTATGTCAAATAACGATTTAGTCCCTTTCTATGCTGCAGGTTTACAGAACTACGGCAAAACCAGACGAACTCCAACCAATCCGTTCTACGCGACTACCTACAGCGATTACGGGTACTTTCCGCCCACTGTGCACACGGTGAGGAAATGCTATCACGGCAAGCCGCAGAGATTCGGACAGGAGCAGTTTGTCAGAGGAATGTACAGAGACAACTCGTTGAACATGTGAACGACGTCTGCAACGCATCGATGATAATACGTAATAATATATGACAGGGGTGGCCAAACCGCCGCTCACGTCGTATTATCATGGATCAGGGGTGCCCAACATATTTTCAACTTGCCGGGCCACATTCGAAATTCATTTTCCTACCGAGGGCCAAATATGCTTGGCGGGTCTTTCGTTTATTGAATATTTCCACGCTAGTCGCTATACTCGCTAGTTAACAATTTGTACTCGTCATAAGAAAATAGAAACTACACAATTTATTGTAAGATATTTTATAATATTCTTAAAAGCTTATTAAAATAATATTTTTTTTTTTTTAAATTATTATTATTTTTATTTTTATTTATACTACTTTTTACCTATACGAATTAATAATTTTTGTAACATTTTCACGGGCCGCCGGCCATGAGTTGGGCACGCGACCATAGCCGTGGTCGATACTCGATATATAGGTAGGAATCTATTTATTTTGCCTCAATCGAAATCATTAATCATCGCTGGTAAGACGCGGTTTATATGCCCATGTTTTTATTGTCTATGCTTCATAATAATGCTAAAACTCTTAATCACTCAAGTGTGTACGTTCCCTCTGCTCTACTCTCCTACATTAGAGATCAATTTCTTCAATTTCAATTCAAAATCAAATTTTTTCTCAAAAATACTAATTCAACAGAAATTGTACATCTAACCAGTTTTGTTAAAAACTTAATTTTTAAACAAAATGTTCTATTGAAATTTCCATTAAAACCAATATGATAAATTTGACAATGATATAAATGGTATTCAATTTTATAAATATTCAAATAATATCCAAACCATTTGGGGAAATAATTTATTATAATGAACAACACGGTCTTAGTTCTTCGGGCACAATGAATGCCCGAGAAAATAACACGAATTTTAGGACCATGAACTTATGCACTAAATCTCCTTAAAAACTTGAATGCACTTTTTGCAAGAAATGCAATAAAATATAATTTAAATATAATCGGAATCGACTATTGACATTTGTTAAATTAGTAAGCTACAAACAATACAAAATTTTTTTAAAAATGGGTTTTTCCATCAAAGTGCAATTCCCAACCAGTGCCGGTGTTGTGTATGGATGTTACGTAACGAATGAAAACTGCTCCCGTTTTGCTGGTGAAATCCGCCGGAATGTCCTGAACAAACCATCAAAACCATAGAATTAAAAAATAAAAAAAATTTATTTTACTATATTAGGTTGCGTCCACACTGGTAAGGATTGATATTGAGTAAAAATGTAATATAATTCACACTCCTAGAACGAGGCTGCAACAACTCAAAATTGGTGAATTTTGAGTTATGACTACTCTCGAATAGAGAAAAAAAGCTCTATAAAATGCAAGAACGCCATATACAATATCATTTTTCATTTAGCCTAAAAGATGTATCAGTATTGAATTATTTCATTTTTAGCTAATTTTCAAAGCTATTTTATGCCAGTATATACCTATTTTTATTCATCCAATTAATCACTGAGCTTAAAAAAATTCAAGACTGCATTATTTCGATTTTTGCACTAAATAAAAACTAATGATCGTGTGATATGTCGAATGCAAAACAGAAATATTTAGAGTTGCGGAGGTATTGCATCTTATAATTTGTGATGACGCAGCCACATAATATGAAATTCAATACTGCCATATTTTATTATGCCTTTGTGGCTGTCTTAAAATCACTTTATGTATACAATAAAGGTACATCTCAAAATATGGCAGTCTTGCATTTACTTACAAAAAAAAATGTAAAAGGCCACTAATATAGCATTTTTGAATTTAAGAGAGTATTATTTTATAATATTTGAAAAATTAATTTTGCAATGAAAAGTTTGCAAGTGTTTAAGTTGTTAGTTTCAAACGCATGGGTAAAAAACTCTTTAAAATATATCTACTAAGTTCAAACTTCAAATCGCTTTTTTTCATATCCATTAATGTTGAGCTTTCACCGTCTTGGGCAAGGGGTGCTGCACAAAAACCCCATGGGCCGACGGAACGTGTGTGTGGAAACTTGGACGCATAACGTACATTTTTACCAGTGCGGCTTCATGACATTAACTTTTGATATACTCACTCCACCACAGTATTTAGAAACAAACGACGATTCTCCCGTTAACTGTTCAACGTTGTACATTTCCAAATAATCGGTGTTGCATGTACTTCGCGCACCAATGTTGAACTCTAAGTTTTGAAAATAAAATCCATGTAAACTTGTACACTGTACAACTTAATATTATAGTTTGAAAAATTCAAAATAAGTATTTTATTTAAAAATTGGATACGCGATCGATCACAATATCGTTTTTCTTTACTTACCTATGTGACTATTTATGATACCTAATAAATTGTTTATCACCTACACGCGACGTTTTTAAATATTTTTCTCACAATATCTACCGGATGATTTATGTATACACTATACATATATCTATATCGAAAAGGTGGAGTTTTGAAAATATTTTTTTTTGTACATGGGTAATTTGAAGTCATTACAAAATTACATTGACACTGCTGATCAGTGGATATGTATTGATTACACAATTATGTGTGTGTTTTTATTTGTTTGAAGACGATTTTTTTAGTATAAAAAATTCTCTGTTCTTTGACATTGAGGGAGATTGATAATAGAAAATAGTATAAAAATAAATGTTTTTTGTAATTTAAAAGAAAATCGGGAAATCAAAAAATAATAAATTATGAAAAAAATGGAAATATTTACGTAAAACGGTTTTAAAGAAAATCTATTTTGTTCTAGTTAGAAAACAAAATGAATCCGTAGTATTAAATATAATATAAAATGTCACCAATTATATAAATCATATTTGTTCAGACAGAATATTATCTAAAAAATAATATGGTTGTATATTAAGTAACTAATAATTACAATAAATAAAAAAAATAATATTGTTGTATAAATGCATAACTTGTAAAAAAAAAGTTAGTAATATTAAAGTGAATATTAATATAATAAAATATGTTATAATATATTATTATACATACTTTTAAACTGAATCCTGATTGCATTTGGTCTAGGAACTGCGATATCCCACCTGCAAGTTGAGCTCTTATTGTACACCATGGGATACATTGGACTCGTTATCATACCATCCATATAAAACATTTTTCCGCCGCAACCTCTACCTATATTTGAATCCGACATAAGTCAGTGAAACACACAATAATTTAAGAACAGCAATTAATAATGCAGTTTTCGCACTCATCCTACCTTGATCCGTAGATATGTAACTCATATCCAATAACCCAATCCAACCATCTGTTGCTTTATACGCTATCGTCAACGACGGGCCCGTTGAAAATACAGGATGAGGAATCATTTTATAAATTCCGTGCAATGTGGTTAGCTGTGGCGATGAGACGGAAGGCCCATCATACACCTAAAATAAAAATGTATATATAAAGTATTTAGAACTGACAATTATAATTAACACCTAATTTACTTTTAGGTAATTAGACGGAGATGATCGCACCCGTAGTCCCATAAAAACCAACCTTGTAATAAATAAAGAAATTGTTAAATTTGATTGACCTAAGTTTATCGTGAATATGCATTCATCTCCCTTCGATATTCGTTTATAATATCCATGTTGAATATACCCATAGCGTTTTGTATATGTTGTTGAGCAACCTATGATTGTTAATAATAATATTATGACTATAGTAATAATATAATATCAGTCTTCCGGATAATCAATGTGTATTAAGTACAAATTGAATAATGTATAATGCAAATGTGTACATACCTGTAGCCATGTACTCGAGTCTAAAGCCTTTTGGTGTTTTTTGGTCGACTACTGTACGTAGCGTCAATGTAAATATTTTCGATGGTTTACTCACAAAATCAAATGCATGGTCTTCGTGGCATAAGCGGAGAGTATTGTACGACCATTCCAAAAACTATATTACATAAAATGCATATTATATACATTTTAAAATATTTTAATTTATGAGGACAGTATTTTTAAATACTTTATACTTAAATATTATAATATTATATTATAGCACAAGAATATAATCGTTTTTATTTTCACGGATAATCAGCTATTTTCAAACACAATTATTATTATAAATTATAAATAATACATTTTAACATATATTATTAATATGATAATATGATTCGTAGCAAAATGGATGTAGCCCGGGTCAGTCGACTGTTATATGTGATTTAGTTTTTAATAATTTTATTTACTATTTTATTTTAATTCTTTCAACATCGTTCTTAAGTGGACGTTATTTATACTGACTTAAACAAAGCTTTTGACTCATTAACCACGATATTTTAGTTCAGGTTCTGAAAGGGTCTGGCTTTGGCGGATTTTAAATCAAATCTGTACTTAGCATAATCTGGAGTACCTGGAGGGGAGGCACTTGTCTCTTCAATATTTTTATCAACAGCATAGGTTGCGCTCTTCTTAATTTTCGTTGTTTATGTTTAGCTGATGACATCAAACTCTTAATGCAATTAAATTCTAATGATGACTGTATAAAACTCCAAAGTAACATTGATCGAGTCGTGAACTATTTTGTAAACTAGGTTTATCTCTAAATATATCAAAATAAAAGGTTATGATTTTCACCAGATCCTTTAATATTCCTCTTATGATCTGCTGGACTGCAATTTTACGTTGTAATGATTTTGTTATGGATCTTGGCTGTTAACATACTAGTAATCTTGACCCGAGTCTTCATATTGAGATGATTTGCTGTTGTCCATTAAAACTGCTGGGCTTCGTTATGAGGTTGGTCAAAGACTTATGGCTCAAATATTCTCTTAAGGATATCTACTGTTCTATTTTTCGGACTATAATTGAGTATGGTGCCCTAATTTCGTACCCCCATACTGCTGTTAACGCTTGTCAGCTAGTAAGCTTTCATCAAGGTTTTCCCGATTTGCCAGCTACTTTTTGGGTATTGATTGTATAACCTAACCTAACAGGAGGTTTATTTTAACGATTATTTTACTGTTGCCATTTATATTGGTCTAGTTACTTAAGCCGAGCGCCGACGTTATTTTGGTAAAAGATTTTTAAAAGACCTACAGACTGGTGTTATGGATTATCCTACTTTCCTTTCCCTAATTACATTTAAAGTTCCCCGACGGTCTTCCCGCTCTACTGATATGTTCCACTTACCCTTTAGGTCCACCGCCTACATGACCAATGCACCTTTAAAACGTTTGATGTCACATGTCAATACGGACACCACCCTTATTATTTTTAATTTTTAATTGTACACATAATTAAAAAAATATGTATTTAAGTATTATATATGTCATATATTATCATAGCTTTTCTAATTTAACCTTGTGTGTTTATTTGTCTAATTTAAAAAATTGCTCAGTCCGTAATCTTTATAATAAATTAACTAAATAATTGTAAGAAATACAAACAAAATTCATAATAATTATAAGTAATCATTAGTTCATGGCGATAATGCTAACATTAATTATTTTCTACCAAATATTAAATAATGGAATATTCACCGGCGTGTATTTTATTTCCAAATAATTAGACGAGCAGTCTTTGGTGTCCGCCAAATTCAAATCCGTGAATCGTAACATAAGAGATTGGCCTTCATTTTCTAATTGTATATACCACGTACAAATTAAATCGTTCGTATTATATGGCAATGGATAATTAACAGATGTTAATAATTGTGATTGGTTGTTCACAATCAATGCACTTGGACCACAAATTGCTATTTAAGTAGAATTATTAATTTATTGAAATATTTTGTTTTATTTTTAAATTATTTGCTAATTTACATGTCACTGATGTTATCTTTATCTCAAAACGTGTGTCTACATCCGATGCAATGCTTGAATATCTAATAAAAGCTTCACTACCAGATGATAATATTGAAGGATAGTCAACATTTCCGGGGCAGAGTTGACGAATTTTCAAAGCTGAATGTCCAGGACCATCATAAATCTAAAAATAATACCATTCTTTTATAATGACTCATAATCATAATCATATCTCTGCTTCTAATGTTGAGATTGGGAATATAGGTTGAGCTTAAGTAGTGTAGGATATTGTGGACAAATGTGTCCTTGATATTATGCCTTTTCAAAAGGAGAGAACTTCAAAGTTTGAATTTTTGTCACTGACTGACTGACCGACTAAGGTAGGTCTTATAACGCAATTAAAGGGTAAAATCTAGAGATTTAATTGTTACCTGAATAGAACTGCATACACAGTTTGTTGCGTTCGAAGAACATTTGGGTGTTTCTGTGTAAACTGCCACTTGAAATTGTACAACGTGCGATGGCTTTACTAATATTATCCATCCACAATCCAAACCAGTTTTCAATGAAATGTTTGAATTATTCAACGTATAGCTAGAAAAATTATTATTTGATTGATTTAACCTTATAGTACCTCCACAACCATGAGATTCATCTGAAATCAATATACATAATAATATAATATATTATGTACTTATACTATAATTTATAATGAAAATTATAAATCGTTGATTTCAAAAAAAAATTGATTGTTAGTAAAAACTCTTTAATGATCATATTATTATAGTGTACGTATAAGTTAAATATAGTTTATAATTTTAAAACGGTAAATACATGTTATAATAATACAATTGTAAGCATATTCTTTAGACATTAATTTACAATTTTTATTACTTATTCAATTTAGTACAAATAATAATATTGTATTTTAGGAAAAATGTTTCTATTTCAAAATTATAATTTAGTCCTACAGTTTCTGAACTATAGAATACAGTTTTCTTTTCTGACTTCTAAATCATATTTATGGCCAATTTTTAACTGTATACGTACCTAATATTTGTTGTTCAAATACCAACACATTATAGAGACATAATAGTTTAAAATGTATTAATGACTTTACAAAATATTTGAACATCAATAACTAAAAAGTTTTAAAATAGCTTAATACATTTTAATTTAATTACAATGAACAATTAAAAAAATATATACAACTCTACCATAAGTGAATTTAATTTCAGCCTCAAATCCTTCGCCACCTCTTGATGAATCACTGACAAATTGTACATGCGCAGTATTCGTTTTAGACACGAATTCTGGTAACTCTGTATCCAAAATTCCACAAAAGATACCAAAATCTTGAGAGTTATTACTTGTCAGATAGGAATCATCAAAAACAACGACAGAATCGTATGGACATTTATCTGATATTTCATAAGAATAATCTGGTGAACGTTCCAAGCGAAATTTAGTAAATCTGTAAGACACACTCAATCAAAAATGATTTATATTTAATATTGATCTAAATAATTAATCATACACAATCTGTACAGCTTGGCCTGGAGGGGCTCGTATAATCCAAGAGCAATTTGCGTTATCCGGGTACTTATAAGTGCCAGACAGTGGGTCAATAGTCGTTGGGTATTTAATAATCCCCGGAATTGTAATTTCTCCTCCACATCCTGTACGAACAAAGTAAAGCAATTTCCATTATACTCATTACTATCTACAAAGCAATATGAAAAAATTATGCAATTTAATCGCTGTTGTTTTCTAGTCCATACATAATATTATGTATCTTTACATATCTAAGTGTTAATATTAGAAAACCAATACCATTATAATACCAATTAGTGGATCTTGGAAAGTGTTGAGTATTATACAGAGTTACTCCAACTAGTAGTTATTATAGTATCTACCTATACATTTATAGAACACGATGAACTTTTGGAATGGTCGCAAAATAATTGTAAAGTATATTCTCAACTAAAGAATCCAGCTGAATTACGCGCAGTTATAAAATATAATAAAACTGACAATAGATGTTTAAATGTTTTTATTTATTTATTACATGTAAAATCACTGACATTAATCAAGTTTGTATTGCAGATCGCATACTATAGTTTTATTATTGTCACGGTAGACCACGGTTCATTGGTTGACCGCTTATTTTTATTTGGTCGATCGCGTATTTGGGAATGGCCATTCAATTAACAATAATTAATAGATACACCACTTGTGATTGAAATATTAGTTTTACGAGCACACTGTATAAGTTAATTATTAGGTTGGTTTTTTTTTTTTACTTTTAACTGCTTGATATTGTATTTCGAATCCATGGTAGGCATCTTCAGCGTCTGTCTTGAATATCATCGTGAAACCATCCATAAATGTCATTGGATGTGGTACGTTAGTCCCGCAATACGTGCCAACGAAATCTCCTGTCTGATTGTCCGACAGGCCTGCGGTGTTGTATATTGTTAAACTGTCATAACGACACCCATGGTCTGCTGCACATTCATAAAAACATGATAATTTCATCTTTTCGTGTAACGTTAAACGTTGTTAATTAGATATAATATGTTGAGATTTATATGTTTTTTGGGCTGGATATGGCAACCGAACAGTGAAAAAGATAAAATCAATACACCAACGTTATAATTTTACGTTACAGTAGATACGTGAAGTTTTGCCCCTAGCAAACCATGAACAATGTAAAAAACCCGCTCAAAATCTAGCCAAATCTTGATACAATTTTGTTTTTCCTTATCGGATTTCTCGTAAAGTTGACTTTAACAACCGATGATGATTATTATTACTTATTAGTTATTAGTTTAATTATATTACCATAGGGGAACCTCGTTGGTATTTTTTTTTTACTTACCTAAGCTAACCTAACCTAACTTTAAAAATATAATAGTATGAGTGTCCCTATTTCAGTTTTATTGTACGGCAATGTAACAAGGACAAATCGGCGTCAGTGTACCCAGAAATAGAGCCTAACACATTGTCTCGACGCACAATCATTTTTCGTTAACAATGAACCATAAATTGATTTCACATTAAATACATCCATTATATTATGCAGATTATATGCAGTGACGTACTCAAAGACGAATTACACTCAAAATCTACTATATTATAGCTGAGCAAGTTCTCAGGTTTATATAAAAAATGTATAATTAAATGTATAGAGGTTTTTTAAATAAAAATGTTTATCAAATATCATATCGAGCAATATTATAATATTCAATAAAAAGTTACCTTCCAGTTGGAACGAATTAAAAATCAATTTTATTTCCTCTCCGGGGACAGATATCGTATAGTTGCATTCTATGTCGTTCGGATAATGTTTTTGATAGTTTGGTGAAAAAATTTTTCCAGAATTTTCAGTGAAAACTCCACCACATGTACTAGACCACTTGGCCTAAATAACATAAGATATTATTTAGAAAATCTTATTCGATGAATACAATAAAGAAATAGACTTGCTTTAAAGCCATCGCCTTGTATATCACTATCAGTTCGTAGACGAATTTTGAGTTTTGATTCAGACGAGGTGAATGGTGGTGGAATTTGACGACCACACAATCGACTTCCAATTGGCATCCAAATATCATTAACGAAATTAAAAACCTATTTCATCATAAATAAATAAATAATTTACTTTTTAAAATATTCATATTATTATTTTTACGTATGGGAGGTATTTAAAAACGTTTGGCACCAATTTGTTTATATTATTTTGACGGGAATATTAACAAGTACATTAATAAACAGTAAAAAAACATGTATTCCCTATTATAAGTATCAATAATTTGTTACCTGCACATAGTCTTTAGTACAATTTACACTTTGTTCCAGATAGAAACGTTCTACGAATTGCAAGCCAACGTTGTTGCCTGGCAATACCGCTATAATCCACTCGCACTCTTCGTTGTTTGGATATAAGTATGGATAATTTCTACTAGATATTTCGCCTTTTTCCGCTGCATACATATTTCCGCAGCCATTTTGTCGGGATTCTAAAGTTAAATTGAACCCTTTCATGTTACTTTTTCCATTTTCAGATGAAAATACTACCCATAGCTCGTTTGAAGTAGCTACTAAATTTTCCGGCAAAATGTTACCACAGTATTTACCCAATACAGGACTTTCAGGACTTGGTCCATCGTGTAACACAACATAATTGTTATCACACGATGAGTCAAGGTCGATATCATTAAAACGTACCTAAAGAAAAAAAAATGAATTCAATTTTTAATTTAATCTAAGTTTATTATGTAGTGTATTTATTTTTAGTAGGTATTATATTATATATTATTATTAATACAATTTTAATGAAGAAGTTATACTTAAAAAAATTAAAACTAAAATAATACGAACAAATCTGTTTTATAATAAAATACAAAATATTTCAGTTATTTAAAACATTACGTTATTGAAAACACTTCGAAACAGTTGAACAAATTATTCTATTGCTGTAGCATGAATAATCCAACCTAACAAATAAACTCTTAAAAATGCTTAAGTTTGAAATTTTAATCTATTGAACATATTGTAGTTACTTTAAACTTTGAAATATACACATGTATAAGTATATTATCATAATATATTACTTATCGTCAGTGTTTATACTTACATCGACGTTATTACCTTCAGGAAGTTTCAAATACCAAGCACATTTTAAATTTTGGCCATAATTTTTAGGATAATTAGTACTAGTTATTGTTATTTTCTGCCCATTCATCACTCCGCCACATGAATTAACGTTATACTCAATTATTGCTGTGAAGTTAATTTTCCTTAAGTTTGTCAGCATCTAAAATATGAACTCATTATTCATTATCAATTAATTCATACGTTTTAATGAATTTAATTTTTAATGTATTACCGAAAGCTTAACCATGGGCGTTGGACTTAGTATTGTAAACTTGTCGTTCGTATTCGGCATTGGACAATATCTTTTTAATAATTCACTATCATCTTCAAAATAATAATTAGAGACACATTTTAATGACATATAAAGTGTAGCGATAATACAATATAATATATCTACCATAAGTGGCCAATAAAAGATAATATTCTTGGCAAGATATCTGGCTTTCATTGACTTTGAAATTAGTAGATATTACAATTGTTCCGTTAGTGTTTGTTAAATCCCATTGGCAATAACCCTTGGTCAAATGTTTGATAGGAAATACCAAATTACCTTTGATGCTAGCATCGATTATTCCTCCACAAACTATAACATTTATAAGAATGTAACTGCAGGTAATCTAAATATATATTTTTATTGTTCCAATATTTATAAATATAACAAATTTAAAAATTAGCTGGTTTTTTCTTTATTTTTAAAGTAGCGTAAATTATTGTTATTACAGGTTTTTGAGATTGTAGAAATGGTCTAATTTAAGGAATTTAAATTTAGTATAAATAATCAATATCAATCATCAACCATTATCAATACATAGTATAAAATAAAGTCGCTTTTTTTTGTATTGGATAAACTCCGAAATGGTTTGACAGATTTGGCTGATTCTTTTTTGTTGTGTTCATAATTAGTAGGACAAAGTTTGCATGAAAGACAATTTTAAAAAAATCCAACCAAAAAGTAGGAAATCTGGATGGAAAAAATATAACAGTGACACCATCAAATGTGTTATAAATTCTAAACGTCATAATTTAAATGACATTATTTCAAATTTATCGTAAATCGTTTATGCAGTTTTCCTTGAAAGTGTGTGTAACCAATTATAGCTATATACAAAAAATTCAACAGAAAATGTTTACTTACTAGAAGGTTTGTCCGATGAGAATTTTAATCGAAAACCCTCAGGATCACCTTTTATGTTACCTTTTTTATAAATCAGTGTCATCTCGTTTTCAATTGATTCAAACATATAGTTCAATGATATAGGATTAATAACAGGGTCAATGCATACAACAGTCTGAGAGATCGTATTTTTTATTTGAAAAGCCTATAAAATAAAAACATTCAATAAAATATAAATTAAATAGTGATGTTACTGTTTCGACACATTTACAGTTTTAAATTAAAATAACTGCATATTAATACAAGGGTTGACGATTTCATTTTATATATTAAAGAATGGCATTCTATATAATATTATAGGTTTACATAAAAATACATTTTTGGAAATAGTTATTTATAATATTTACTTCGATTTTCTCATGTAACATGTCCTCTGCGGGTAGAAAATTCCTGTCACAAGTTCGAATGAGCGATCTTCCTTTGATTATTTCTACAGTGATTCTACGTCCCATAGGTACCTTAATCTTATAAATGCAAAAAACCCATTTACTATTCAACGTGGAGTAGAGAGGACTGCTTATTTCACCACTTTCAACATAGTAATTTTTAAAACAATCTATTGAACAATAAACACATAATGGCTAAAATATACAAACAACATTTCATTATAATTTATATTTAAATTTTGTTAATATGTCAAAATTGTATTCTAATATTATAATACAATATATTATATATTTTACAATGCATTGAGTAAAATATAAAGACGCAATACAGATGAAAAAATTATTTGGAATTACAATTAGTAATATTATATACTTAAACTACCTACCTATTCATTATACAATAATATTTTGATGTGATTTTACATAATTGTCTTTTATAATTATTTATGAAATCGAGTACCAATATCTTATGTTATTATTAATCAAATTACCTACCTATATATTCAGTCTCATATGACATTAAAAATTTTGCTTGTGTGTTGTTCATACGAAATGGTCCGTTTGTAAAGTATGATTTGAATTTAATAATTAATTCTTGACCAGATGATCTGATAACATCTAATGGTAGATCGGAACCAACAATTGTTGATATCTTCACCTCTAGAATAAAAAATAATATAAAATTAAATCGTCATCAAAATATTTAACTATATACTTTTGATATTTCTTAATTGATATATTATAAAAAACTTATGAAGAAGTATATTTAACTATCCAAATTTTTGACCGAGTAAAAAAATAATTTCGGTAATAGAAAACAAACTTAAAAATTGTCCAAAAATGCTATCAAAAAAGAGTATACATCAGACATTTGGTAAACATTTGAAAGGTTAGAAATTGCTTTTCGTTTTTTCCGATTGTTCGGAAAAATGCCAAGAATTTTTAAGTTTGACATCTCAAAAATAGAAACTATATCCAATTTTCTATCAGAAACTACCACGCAAGAGTTAAAAATGTAAGCATTTTTTCTTCTACCTCTTGTATATTCAGACACACACAGACACACAGAAATAGACATTACTTGTTTTGTTTAGTGGGTCTACGTCAAATATAGTTAACGAGTCGTCGAAGGTTTCGTTGTTCACTACATCTCCAAATATTCCAATGCCTGGATATCGGCGTTTAAGGTTCACCTTCTCAAATTTTAATATAACTTGCATGTTGGGTCCAGCGATAATTCTGTACTCACAATCCATGTTTGATTCGTATGAGCCGGGATAATTAGGTGACGAAATTTCACCTTTGTCTGCCCTTCGAGTTCCACCACATTTTGCTGTTAGATAATAATAATTTATTTACTTCACATCATATTGTAATTATTTTAATATAGATATGTTTTTGGGTTGGACGCAACTTATTTTTATAACCGCGATATAATCAGCGATTCCTCAATTTTCTTTGGAGAGGAAAAATATTTAGTAGCATGCACCTTAAATTTTTTTTGTCTAATGAAAACATTAAAGCTGGTAATTCAAGAATTTATAGCAAAATTATTTTACACGAGGAAAAAGTGTACTTATACAAATGTCAACCTATATCAGTTTTTGTTCTTTTTGAAGCTAAAAACGTTTGCGACAGTGATGACAAATCTTACGGCACTTTTATTAGTACTACAGCTTAGTTCCAAAATCAAAACCAAAAACATCGAAATGTCTGTATAAATCACATGTCAATGTGTTCAGGTTTAATGAAAAAACAATTTCTTCCATACATTTTATGGAATATATAAAAAAATAAAAAGACGACAGTACATCGTTGGTACTGATGCTTAAAATATTATGCATATAGTTATTAATTATTAATTTATTACATAACTTAAATTAAACAAAAAAGTAGTTACCTATAGTTACATTCAATTTAAAACCATTACTCGGTATAGTTAAATCCGTGAAATATTTAATGTATAAAAATCTGTCTGTAGTTTCGGTATCCGGAATGTCCCGACTGTTACAAAAATGACTTATTAATCGTGAAAATCGAGCTGCACCATCTCTGAATTCTAAATATTCTGTTTCGCATCTATATGTATAGACACCAAAGTATAATAATAATATTTCATAAATTATTTATTGAATTAATTAATTGATTTTAGTCAAGTACAAACTATGGATTTTAAATTTTTTTCCTTAAACAATTATATTATAAACTAAAATAGGCATTAATTTTACAATTACTTCGGAGTTAACACATTTTCTTAATCAATAAATCATAATTCAATTCAATTGTAGGTACATATAGTTTTAACTAT
>WHPZ01580590.1:1428-22910 GCA_016617965.1 Macrosiphum rosae
AAAAAAATATAATTTACAAAACAAAAAATGTTTTTTTGTAATGACTTGAAACCATGTAAAAAAAACATTTTTAAAAACGTTAGACTTTTTTGTGATAATGAGTGTCATACGTAAATTATTCACCGGCCGTTAGTGAATTTATGCCTATAGTTTTCGGTAAAAATGTTTAATAAATAATTATTGATTCATTTACGTCTTATTTTTAGGTCAGTACCTATACTCAAAATGAAACTCCATGTAAATATTATCATAAAATTATATCCTACTTCAAAATGAGCCCAACGTATACTCATATAGTTATATACTATGCATCTATAAAATATTATGTTTCAACATCTAATAAATATATAAAATTATTATTTTCATCACTTTTAAAACATTTTAATGAGTAACATTTAATTAGTCTAAAATGGTGTGTTGAAAAAATGTAAAATTAGAGTTAGCAGATCCTTATAAATATTAAACAGTTCTTTATATTCATCGAAAAGTAACCGATGATTGGTCCAATAAATTTTAATGAACCGGTAAATCGATATCAATAAGTTGTTAACCTGGCGCAAGAGATTATTGCTTGATTATCATAATTTATTAAATTGTATTATGACCATTGTTCCGATCGTACAATATAAAATGAAAATAATGAGAGATGTGATAAAATTATTTTTTTTTATTTAATTATAATAATTTAATTGCATTTTTAAAAAAAAATAATAGTATTGTTAAAATATAAACGTATATTTTCACTTAGTAATACCAAATATCAAAAAAAAATTTTTTTTAAATTTTCAAAAGTCAAATTGAAGATGATGACGTCACCATAGTTCTTTTAAAGGTCATAATATAATTTTGTAACTAATTTAATATTATAATATTAAATATAATCTATATAAATAAAAATGAATATTTCTTTCTTTGTCCCCTTAAGGCTTAAAAACTACAGGAGCATTTTTAATAAAAGTTATATAGAAAGGAGATATTCCATGGTTCCACTTGGGGAGGGCTTTTTTTTTTTTTATTTTATTTTTTATTTTATTAAATGAATATTTACAATCTGTATACATAAAATAATACAATAAGTAAATTATGAAAGCTTAAACGAAAAAACGAAAAGAAGATGAATGCTTGAGAGAAGGGGGCGCCCATTGACACCACTTCAAAAAGTCATTATACTCATCAGAATGTTAATTTAGTTTAGTAGATCTCTAGGCCAACGTCGTTTTAATCGACGTAGTGGATTTACAGGGTTAGTTAAAGAGCTGAGATTGGAGATAAGTGGATTTTGATGGTTAATTATGGATGTGTGTAGTTTTTTGTAGGATTGAGAGGCTAATTCAGGAAGAGTTAGGATTTTCAGGTCATTATGGAGGGACTGATTGCTGACGAACCAAGGAGCACCTGTGATGACGCGTAATTGGGGAGGGCTTATATATAGCTTTTTCCTAAGTTTCCAATAAAAAATGGCTCACACATAAATTTTGTTTCTAATCACAAGAATCGAAAAATATTTATTTATAAATTTTGTTACTATTGCGGTTACAGATTATAATATAGTTATTATTATGATAGGATATAATTTTCTATATCACTTTATAGTATTATAAGTCTAATTTAAATATAACTCCATATCTGTAAATAATCTAAGTCTAAACTATTTTCTAAAAATGTCTTTTTCAACGCACAAAAAAATATTTTAGAAAAATACAAGAATTATTTTAATAAACTATACCTAGTTGTTTTTCTTTCAACTAATGTGTAAATTACCAAGAATAACTAAAAAGTAAAATGTAAATTTAAAATTAAATATTTATAGATGAACATGCTATTGAAATACATTTTGTGATGTGAAAGTCTGCGAAATTTTCATCTTAGTAGTTAAAAAAAATTCTATCAGTTTCCGAGCCCTAATAATGAATTTTAATTACATGCTATTGAATTATCTCCAATAATTCGATGAGATGAAACATTGAATTTGAAAATCTAAACAGGCACCTAGGTACTGAAAATAATATTTTTTTCCCAAAATGTTCAGAAAAAAAAAAATTATAATATTACAACAACAAAAAACCGATCAATACTATTGTACGACGAGTTATGAAACGGATATCAATGAGCCGATCGCCAATTTGTTGTCAAAAGATATTGCTCGAATAACAGTATGGACACGTGTGTCGTTATTTATATGGTTTGAATAAATAGCAACACGATGTTTTGTTGTATTTCTACGTCGGAGAGTAAAGGTTAATTACTATAGCCACACTGGTGCGAAGTGTAAATAACTATAGTTATCTGGTTTTCAAATTTACATCACGGTTGACCATATTTCGACCTGTAGGCCATTTACTTAATTGACTGCGTGTTCCTGTTAATATATATATATATATATTAACTGTAATGTTATTTTTTAGCACTTACAAATTAATTAATTAAACTCGAATGTTGATTAAAACATCACCTGGCTTATCTCAAACTAGAAGTTCAGGTACCTACTTGTAAATTTATATAGGTACATTTTTTATTTATTAGAAGAACTCGGTCTTTGGACGTGTTAATATACGATAAAAGCCAAGCTGTAGATTATATTTTATGAGAAACATACACATCAAAGAAGAGAAATTAACACGAACAAATTAATTAATTTATAATACATTTCACCACCCCCAATATTTAGCAAGCAATTAGCATGAATTCGCAAGACTAAATTTGGAATTTTACAAAATTATTTAACACCAAATTTCCAGTTTTGTCGTCTTATATTCACATCAGCCAAAAATCGACATTTTGAGATTCTTGAATATATTTAGCACCCAAGTAGATATGAGTTTACATTCGGTAATTTATCCACGGAAATGTCAATTTAAAATTTTTTTCTTTTGTTTGAGGGATTTGCATAACCTCAAAAATTATTTATGACCCGAAAAATATAACTACTAATTAACTTTCAAAATTATTTCATAATAATAATTATATACAGGCTTAAGCAAATTTAGGTCGTGATGATGGCATTTTCGTAAATCAGATTTGTTTTAGAAAAATGCAGTCAAGTACAATCTCATTAGAACTTTAATCATTAAAAATGTTTTAAAAGTGGACTATTCCTTTTTTATGTAATATATAATAAAATTAATTATTTAGAACATTGTGCAACAATTATTGACGATTGAAAGTGATAAGATGTAACAGAGACGCTGTGTATCATTTATATGTTATTTTACATGTTCCCCGTTACAAATCTACCCCCTCTGGCCTGATAATTGATAAGCTTTCAATCGTCGATAATCAACGTTGTTATGTTAATATGTTTAGTATACAAGGTGGTAAAAAAGTAGGTATATTATTATAATATAAAAATGTCTGCATTTACTTTTCCATTTCCATTCCTAAGACGTATGTAAAAAACCTGATATTGTGGTTACAAATAATTACGAATTGTTTAGGTAGGTATTATCTAACTTTTTAAAATATTTTCCGTCAAATTAACTCAATTCATTTAAAAATTATAATTAACTTGTCCATGCTTGCTTACACGTATTTGAAAAATATCGTGTCATTTTTGAAATATATATAATTTATATAAGAATAAATATATTTTTAAAAGCCTATTAATTAGTACTATTTTGCAGTACCTACTCCATCAGCACGACTGTTATTCCCAAGTCACATAGCACTGTAGTATAATAGCTGCACTCATATCGACGAATACCCCAAAACGTAATATGACACTATAGCAATATCTCAGGCGCTTACAATGGTATATAATATGTAGGTATTATCGGTTATTTATATTATATAATATAATATTTTATAATGTCTTTTATGTATACTTGTATTATATAGTATTGTATTATATATAATTGTATAGGTACACAGTTACAGTAACGATCGGAACAGATCTATTTGTGCCGCTTCGCTGCACTCTTGTCGCCCAACCGTATACATTCGTTTAGGGCTATTGTGACCTCCATTCCTGCAGCCGTTGTCTTGACCTTATATGGTTGCAACCGTCGTTAACACTTCCCTGGTGCTTTCATTCCCCCCCACCACCAACCGCGATAGAAATATACGACACCGAAGTGCGGTTTGTGAGACCACAGTTATCTCATATACCCCTCATCACCCACTTCAATAAATTCTAGAAGAAACAAGGCTGCAGTGGGATGTTCTGGGAACGCTTTTATTGTTTTGGTGCAGTTTATGGTCAGTCATTTGAAAATCAGTGTGTACTGTACTTTATGGTTTTACAGATTCTGAACGGAGCGATAGAGTTTTCGATAAGTAGTAAAAAAGCTTTGTGTCTCACCCGTATATATTGATTGCAAATTCAATGAGCGCTTTCTACTTTCTAGATTTCAGTTTTCTAGAAAATCAAAAAATCAACAATGAATACAATACAATAGCTGTTGATCTTGACAAAATCTTGACTATTTTTTAGTAAATATTGAGATTATGATTATTACTGTAGTTATAATATTCACAATAGTATTTAATTATTTGATATAATTCATAAAATGTTCTTCGATGAAAGAAACAGCTTAACTTTACGCAGTACATTTTATACATTGATACTGTAATGTCATAATATTTCAGTACTTGGGAATACTTAAAATGTCATACAATGTACCTAGTGAAAATTATTTTAACTGGGGCAAATATTTCAATTTACTACTGGTATAGCTATTGTACATTTATACATTTTATACACGAATGCTGGTGTGTTTGTACAAATCCGTCCCATGTCTAGAGAAATGGATACCTACATGCAACCAATAATTTCCATTTTTGGAATCTTTGTTCTTAATAATGCATTTTCTTGATTTTTAAGGAATTTCATCCGGAAATCCAATTTTGAAAAAGAGCGGCGAAGTGGCACCACTCCACTGTTTAGTATAATAATATATCGTTTGGGTCACTCAGTCACTGTAATCCGGTAATGAATTTGAATAATGTGATTAATTTTAATTTGGTATATAATGGTATATCATTGTATACTAAAAATGATTCTGAGCCGGAGATCGTCTGTCAGCCTATTTTTTTTTATATTATTATATTTATATTGCAATTAGTAATTTATTTTACCATTTGTACATATAGTAAAGTATGATAAGTTAATTAATTTTTTGTTGAAGACAATGTTATAGAAATTAATATTTAATTATTGTATAGTTTATTATGATCATTATCTTTTGAGTCAATATCGTCTTTCCGAAAAACGGTGATGGGAATATGTTCGTGGTATAAATAGGCAATAGCTGAAAACTAATCTAAACATTTGAAACATTTAATTTTCTACATAAAATATAATAATATGACTACTTAAAAGTGTCAAGTCTCCACAAATAATATTTTTGAGGTACAAAAAAATAAAAGTATGTTCTACTACAATGATTGCATCCGAGCAGGTTGCTTCTATTGACTTTGACGGTAATAATTAAAAATATTTGATTTAACTCATACAAATACATCGTGATCATGACTTGTTGTATTAATCCAACCTGTCACTGATTTTAAAATACATAAATACAAAATCAAATACATTGTTAGTGATTAAAACTTAAAATGTAAAGAGAATGTGAATGAAGTAAAATACTGAAATGGCTACAGTATAATATCTATTGTGAAATAAATACTGAAAGCAAATGTTTGGATCAGTTTAACAGAGAAGGATTCAATTTGCAAATATAGTTAGCGAAAACGGTCTCTAAATGGGCAACGCACTTATAGTTTTAACTGGAGTAAATAGATAAGTAATATAATATAAGTCAGTGAAATAATCCAAGATTAAAAGTTCGTCGAAGGACAGAAGACATATTATAACACACAATATATAGTTAACCTATATTATACTATAATTATATTATAATATTCAAAGACATTTTCACGTCATCGTATAAATATTCACCGGATGGGTGACTACCGGACGTCCCGACTTATTAGTAACAAATCCTAGCCCTACAAAAACGTGTAAATCATCTAACCTTAGGCCTAATAACAATGCTAATGGCCATAGTTGCCAATGCTTGAGATAATTGAAAAAATAAAAATAAAAATTATAACAAAATGATAGAACTATAGTACATCTATAAGATAGTTTGACCTAAATTGATAAGTATATATATTTTATAATATTATATTATATACCTAATACTATATTATAATACTTGTGACAAGTTCTAAAACATTCAATAAATATAATTCTCTGATAACACTTTGTATAGTTTATTTTATAGAGTCAGAATAGACTTCTTTGTTTTGTCATGGAAACTAAAGTGCTCACCGATTTTGCTTGTCATACTGAGATCAAAAGAAGTTTTAAAAGGTTTTTAAATGTTATTGGAATTGTAATAAATTGAATAATATTTTGTTTGAATCGTATTTGGACTGGGTCTATTTTTCATGAAAACCATTTCGACAGAAATGTACCTACCTATATTATTATTGGGTTACTGCGGTATACAGTTCCGAATAAATACTTATAATATTAAATATCTACGTTTCTGGTCTAATGCTATTGTGATAAATGTTTCCAAGTAAATAGGTTTACAATATAATATTTTCCAATAGTTGATAATTATTCCAAAATGCATACATTTTTGAATAAATTATATTATTCAACAAAAAAAAAGGTGCTCTGCTATACAGTAGGTTACAAATGGGTCAGTGTATAATGGATGGTATTAAATTTGAATTCAATGATAATATAATATCATTATATAAGAAAAATGATTCTGAGCGGAGACGGTATGTCAGTCTAGGTTTAAGACATATTATATAAAAATCAATGGTAATAAAAATTAATATGCACAGTCTTATCATTGAGCATACTTCTTATTCCTTATACTATGGTAGGTTGTATGGATAGGCCATAATATTATGATTTTTTAAATTTTCAGTTTCATATATCCCCGAATAATATTTTTAAATTACAACAAAAAACCAAAAATATTGATTTTAATATGTAATTTCGTCGCAATTTAAACTTAAAATGACTATAAAAATAAATTGTGCTTGTGTATTTTTTGGATTTTTCGGTAACAGTATTAACTACTTACATGGAATCTTGTTTTGAATTTTTAATCCTTAGATATAAAATTTGAACATTTTATAAATTTTTAACTACAAAATAATTATTCAATTTTAAATTTTATAAATTTTGTCAAAATTCGATCTTTAAAGTTTAAATGCTTATAAAAAACCATAGTGGCCATGTATTTTTAATATTTTTCAACTGATATTTTAACAATATATCAGGAGCCTTGTATTAAATTTTTAAACTTTTTGGCCCAGTAGATAAATCTTTATTGATATTTATAGAAAAAAAAAACTAAAAAAATTGAAAACTGTAAATGTTCGTAAACAGCTCAAAAAGATTTTCAAAATTATATGGTGTATAGAAAATGCTAATATAAACATTCAGTGAAATTTTCATGAATCTACAGTTATTCGTTTTTGAATTACAACTAAATAAGGAAATCGTTATATGAGAAATCGAGTGAATATCTAATGTTGTAAAAATTTGAATTTCAAACGCTCATAAAAATTTAATTTGACTTTCTTATGTACATCTTTTTTTTTTTTAAAGGTAGAATCTTATAAGGAATCTTGTAATCAATTTTAAAATCTTAGATTTAAAAAGAAAAATTTTTACGAATTCTTAACTCAAAATAATTTGCTAATTTTCGTGATTTTTCCATATTTTGTCAATTTTTGAACTTTAATTGTTTATAAAAAAAATTGTGACTAAGGATTTTTAATATTTTTCATCTGCCTTTGAAACAATATACTAGGAGCCTTCTATTAAATTTTCAAGTGTTTTTACTCAACAAATAAAATTTTATTGATATTCATAAAAAAAAAAAAAAACTAATAAAATTGGAAACTGAAAATGTCATTAAAAATTCCAGTTCAAAATAATTAAAAATATTTTGAAAATGTTATCATGTATATAAAATGCAAATATAAACAACCAGTGAAAATGTCATGTATCTACGGTTATTTGTTTTAAAGTTGCACCAAAAACCAAATTACTGAGAATTTTAAATTTGATCTCCCCAAAGAACCAATGATATTCACTTTCTAATCAAACAAGATACTGAACTTGAAAATTGAAGCATTATTCCGACTACTTATCGTGTACACAGACACAAATAAAATTAAAAATTAAAAAAAAAACACCCATCATTTTAAAATCAATACATTCATCGTTCCACTCAGAATCTAAAAAAACCATTTCCTAGTAAATACTGTTCAAACAAAATATGTATCTAAATCAATACAGTTCCAGATAAATACAATTTAGTAAAATGTTATTTGAATTTTTGAGTACTGAACAAAAGACGATCACGCCCCAAAGTTGTGCAAAGATGATTATGATAATTATAATGATAATGATATAATGGCAGTAAAAATATTACAACCAACTTTAATATTACCCATTTTTTTTTTTTTTTTTTTGGTAATATTTTAATATTTTGAATTTTAGGTACATCACAAAACATTTTAACAATATTTTTTTTTTGACATGCACTTTCAATTTTGTTAAAAATATTTAAAATTTAATAAAAACACCAAATTTACACTGATTAAACAATTTATTAAAATACAATTTTAAGTTAAGTTCAGTGATTGCATTTAAAAAAAAAATTGTTTTCTATTATTTACAATTGAAACGTTACACAATTTTTGAGTTTACGGTTATTTAGAATTAAAACGTTATACAAATTTTGTGTTTATCGTTATTAAAAATAGTGTTAATAGGTTATTACCTATTACATTTTTTAATAATAACTAATGTGGCTAGGTGACTAATGACCTGGGTACGGAAATAATATAATCAATTCTAATGAACATATGCATGAAATCAATATTTCTACGAAACCAATATAACTTTTAAATAATTGGATTTTAAATAATTTCGTTTTTCGTTATTTTTCGTTCAATAACATTTTATAAAATACGTTTTGCGATATGTTTTGTTTAATGATGTATAATATGTTTTGATAATCGTTATGTTTTATTTTGGGGTACTTATTTAATTATTTTTGATTATGGCTTTCTGTTTTAATTACGTTTACAAATTTCCATCTTTTTTTTGTGAAATATAGCGTTATAATCATAACGTTAATATACCGTTTGCAAGCCCTGGTTAAATTGTATGGGTAATTCTCTTATTTTTAATACACAATACCGTCAAGGTATTAATTTTCAGTAACACATACTTAATATTATCACAAAGATCTTTTAGTTTTAATTTGATGTAAATTGGTAATAAAACAATACAGTTTTAATTGAAATAATTTTTTTATACTTAATAATTTATATTAAGAATAGGCATAAAATCTATGATATATCCTTTGCATGGTGATGTCTTTAGCATTTGTATCAATTACGAACAACAAGGACACGATATGAATCTTAAAAATGTATCCATACAATTCAATTTTATTTTCTTCATCCTTTCCAATATATATTTTTGTTCATCCTCAATGCATTGAAGTTGTGAGAGATTATGATTAAATATGATTTGTACCATTTTTAAATCATTTATCACATCGGTAGAATATTGTATTTCGTCTAAAATACCAACGGCTAGTTCATTTATTCTTATAAATTCGTGTAATCTTGTATCAAAGTATGCTTTTTTATTAGCTGGTGGTTTGAATTGTTTAATTTTAGACAGCTATTACAATAATATAATATTAGGTAAGGTATTTACGATTTCAAACATTATATTATTCGAAGTGAAATACATAATTTTAAACAAGCCAAGGGCCTACCTTAAAAGACACAATGTTCTCCAATATGTCTATAGATTTGTAAAGTCTATTTTCTTCAAATTCCAACTGATTGGGGTTCACAATTCTATCTTTTTTTAATGTTCTTTTTTTTCTAGTGCAATTATTAATACCGTTTAAATTGTCGCTTGTTTTCTTTTTGGGGGATTGACATGGAATGGTATTCCTTTGACGAAGACAATAGTACTTCTTACCAAATTTTTCAATAAATATTTTTTCCTCCGACATTAATGTTATCTATCGTCAGTTAAATACCACTTTTTCTCATGCAATTAACAAAAAATTTTTAATTTAAAAAATATAATTATTGAATATAATAATATAGACAAAGAAATAAACCAAATATTGTTACTATAGCACGAAATAAACACTATTACTTTTTTAAGATATTGTTGATCCTATTCACATACATACTATAATATAAAATTGCATAAACAAGGCTCTCTAATTGTTTTATTTCCGTATTACATTGATATTGTTTGACATGATGTCTTGATTTGTTTTGTCTATTAAAGATAAAAAATATTCAGAGGTATGTTATCGAGTATTCAGATCCTTTTCTTCTGTTAGCCCTAAATAAAATAATTTTATTAAAAAAAAACATTATATGAAAATTATAGTATATATTTAAAAAATAAATAAGAACAATTTATAAATAAAATATATTTCTTTTTAAAATGTTATTCTTAAGATCGTTGGCTGTCACGTGATAAAATTGTTTAACTATTTCAGTTTACATTGACCAAACAACTAGTTTAAAATACAAATGGAAAAATTTATTTCGCTGCTTTTCAACTTTTTATATATTTTATTGGATATAAGTTTGAATAGACAGCTTACGAATTGGTATGCACGTGTTAAAATTTAAATCAAAGGTTTTTCAGTTTAATTACATACCTAGTTATTTTCGGACAAGGTGACATCGTAAGGTCCTGATCGTGGATACACAAGTATTTATCATGAAGTCATATTAATTCTTGAAAAATCTGTTCCAAATTTATCAATAATATTATAATATATTAAGAGATTCCACGTGAACGAACAACTTGAGATTTGATTAACCTGTAACCTTCGAAGCTTCGGAGAATTGTTGTGGAAAATGTAAATTTTTCGAATTGGATAAAAATTTAAATTGTATAGAAATTGAAAACTTTTCCAGAAGACCTAGTTTACGGGAACGTTGTGCGACAACAAGATTAGAGCATCAATAAAAAATTCAACTTGTTTTTAAAGCTCTTTTTAGGCTAGGATATTATACTAGTGTTATTGTGTTATATTTACACGACGAGATTATATTTTATTTTTTTTCGATGGTTATAACTTATAATATGCACAACATACGATGTACATAATATTATACACATTCACTATTTTCACGTGTCAAAAGGTATCTGTAATCTCACATGAACGATTCTGCAACAGAAAAATTTTTTTACTCTTCGTCAATTTAGATAAATTGTCTATGAAACATACGCGGTTGTTCGAAAATAGAAAATACGAAACAATTATTATTACATATCAGTGGATAATATTATTGCGAATTGAATAAAATATAGTATTCACTTTTCTTGTGTTACTTATTACGTCTCATTTATCCCGGTAAGGCATTATGTGATTACAATTTTTCATATTATTCATTCCTTCGAATGAAACAGACTCATAATTTAAGTACAGTATTTAAAGCTAGAGCATCAATTATTAGCACTGATTAAAGTCTGGAGGTCACATATAATATAGACTTGTGAATAATTAAATAATAAATACATTGTTTAAAAATTGCTTCAAAGTTCAATAATTGTGTAAAATGATACATAATATGGCGGCTATTTCATGTAAACCATACAACTTTATTAGGTACCTACTTATTAACATTTTAGTTTTTCGTATAATGTGGTCGGTTGTAGTCAATAAGTTTTATAATTATTACTATTTAAGTTGTAATTTACAATAAAAAAAAACGAAAATATTTAAGTAGATAATAAAATAACTGTCAGACAATATAATGTATCAAATGTATAGTTAGTATTTGTGCCTACATAACAAATTAATAATACAAGTTCTAAGAAAGATTAAAAAAAGTAATATTCATAATTTAATGAGTACAAAAATAAAGTATGAAATTCATCAAATTGTAATGATGTTATTAAAAAATAAGTTATAACTTTTTTAATTTGTTCAAGTTACCTATCAATTAATAATAGTATTACTACAGTTCATTTAGTTAATATATTGTTATCATTAAAAAAAAAAAATTGAACTAAATATAAAATCAATTTCAATGTTAATAATTATTCAAAAACAGTCAAAGTGTAGATTAAAATCAAGCAGCCAATATGTACTACTGTTATTAATATTACACAAATAATATTATAATGAGGTATTAAAGCAACATACAAAATGTATTTGGTATTTTAATAGAAAACATGAACTTATATTGGGAAAATATAAATTCTCAATACCTATTAATGCTATTATAGACTATCATAATGTTGTGCAGATCAAAATGTTTATGATATTTTACATTTATTCATCGTGGACACTGAAATATCATCATAGGTAATTAAAAAAACATCTAAACAAATGTATCCACCTATAAAATATTTTTTTTAATTCTTGTTCATAATAGTGTATTAGATATGAAAGTGTAAAGTATTTTATATTATATTTTGAACTTAAAATTAGAGCTCGAAGTTTGAACAAATTTAAATAAAATAATATAATCTACTATATTATGACCATGTTATGAGACACGTATACCGAAGGTGGTAACATTCATACACATATATGAATGATATGGTATAATATGGTATATATGAATGATATGGTTGAAAATTCCAGGCACACTGCTCAACATAAATTAAATATTTAGTCTTAGATTTCTTTTCATAATGGTGAAATGCTATAATATTATGTCGGAGAATTTTTCGCATTTAAATGATAGTATCGATGACAAGTGTAAATTCCAAGTAACCACTTACACGTTTGACCTACTTTTAACAGTTAAAAGACGTTTATGATTGATTAATGGGCAAAAAACCAATATCAAGCTCATAAAAATACCATTTTAGTATTCTGCTCGTAAGTTTACATACGTGTCGTGTCTGTAAAATCTATGCTGATCATTTATAGTATTATTATACACCAAAGATGTTATAATGTATAGCCGATATTAATATTATCTAAAAGCAAAACATAAATAGGTATCACACAGTGCACATTAGCTGCGCATAAATAAAAAATAAAACATTTAAACGCTTATTATACACGAATGAGAAAATCACAAAAACATTTTCAATTTTTAGAAACACTATGATGATAACACGGCGTTCTGGATAGGCATATTAGGTACACCATGGTCTACTTTTCCGGTATCTCACACCATAGACACAGTCAAGCAAAAAAATAATTAACTACGTACTTTACACACGAACCGAACTACACAAACAAGCAAGTATATTAAATGAAACATTGTGATTTACGATTTAAAATCGTAAAAGAATTATTATTTATTAATGTAGAACAGTTAGTTAATAATTGACCTGGTTATCCATACGAATAATTAAAACTGAGCAAAATATATTTTAATGTCAATTAAAGTTTGTTTATATTTATATTATTATATTTATTATAATTTTTAAAATTTTTTTTTCTATTTTGAATCATCGAAAAACCTTGTGCATTGTATGCATATAACTATTGTACGGTTCGATTATTAGTTAAAGTGTTGTTTGTATATCTATTAACGTGTTGAGTCAATCATAGATTTAGGGCCACTTAATCGACGAAATCCAACTGATGAGCCTAACATGGTGACGACTGACGAGTCCTTTACAACAAAGCGGATAAGTTATTAAGGAGTCATGCTAGAAAGAGTCTGATGCTGGAAGGTAATAAAAAATAAGAATAATTCTTCCACAATATTACAAATTGTAAATTTACTTAACACAATAACATTGTATACCTTAAAATTAAATTGTCAAGCCTTTGTTATTGATAAAAAAATATGAATAACTACTCGGTATTTTTTTTTCATTAATGTCATGATAAATAAGTACTGTTATGATGAAACTTGATACCTAAGGGGTCCTGGCCTAATTATACGCCACTGAAGGTTATTGTTATTTTGTAGCTTTGTATTCGGTTATCCTAACACCATAGGGAAGGAAATATGTGGGTACAATGACAAAAATAGTTTTTCGTTTTAAACTTTTAATGGAGAGCTCCAATGCCACACAATAAAATAATTATGATATATTTTATAATATTATCAATTTCTCATTTAATGCCATGTTCAATTAGGTATTGGTTTAAAAATAAATGTATATTATTTTATGTTGTAACAATACATTATTATTATAATATCCTTGGTATATATATTATAAAATTATAGTCATTCAATAAAAAAAAATATGATTGTAATATTGTTGTGTATTATGCTATATTGTAATAATAAGCACACTTCTTACGTACTTACACATTTATATTATACACATAAAGTAAATTATAAGTACACATAGAGTAAATTGCAGTGTAGATATTTTGGATAGAGTATCCATATTATAATGAGCAACAAAAAGCAAAAGTCATAAACCACAAAATGTATACATCATGTACCGGTTAACCACAGGTAACTCGGACTTCGGAGAAAAACTAATTTTTCCATTTTCCCTATTTATTAAAATATAGTATTCTAATTTACATTTTACAATAATGAATAAATACAACAAAAATGATTTACATCAAAATAGTGTATATCGCCAAGCAAAAGTAATAAAAACTTATAATGCTCGGACTTCTCCAAGCAAATACAACTTTGAATAAATTGTGCAGTGTACTTACTATTTAGTATATTGATTATCGGTACCATCATAATATTAATTAACAAAATTGAGACTCTGGTTGTAAAATTATAGCACCGTGGGACATAGTAATCACATTTCATTCGATATGGAACGCTATCATAATGCACTGTAGTTGTAGTACTTTAATATTAATAACCAAACGTTTCTGTAATAATGTATTAACATAATTCTTACGTAAAACATACTTATATATTATCAACTTGTTGAAGTTGCAAATGGAACAAAAACAATGCTATAGATTGAAAGCTGAAATGGAAATTAATAGCGTGTATGTACTCTTTACATTATTGATGAACCGGAAATATATTGAACGGCAAAATCCTCAGTGCTTTCACAGCACATGCACATTAAATTATATATTATATACAGGTGTATGTTGTCCGTTGTATTGTTGAGGGTTAAAACTTAATGCATATGCAGTGTACGTCGTATACATTATATAACTATTATACAAGTAGCAAGTATGGAGTAACGAATAATGCTAGACGATTCAATTATACTATAGAAACCATTGATAATTACACGCAGACTTCCGAATTGTTATAGTTACCTATATTCAAATCGAATATTTCAAATCAAATTGAATATTATTAAAATATTATGTACATCGATCGATGTTAATCGATGTTAAAATGTTTTATCCGTATATTAAAAATAACGTTATTTATAATATTGTGGGGCTAGGGACTTTTAGAATTTGTATTTAATATATAGTATAAACTATAGGTAGCTAAGTGCTATACAAATATTTTTTATCCCACAGAATTCGTTTTATTAATTATATTTTGCATATTTGACCCTTTTTTCACTCATATAATATTCATAATTTATACACATTTTTATTCTATAAAAAATTAGCTGTCCATAAGATCAGTTTGAAATAATAATAGTACCTACAATAAATTGTCATTTAAAGAAAATAATTAAATAAATATACGAGAAACTACATTTTATTACTATATTCTATGCATTATAGACAATAAAATATTTTCGTGTACATAATACATACCTACATGTAACAGTTAGTTTGATAGGAGTGTACTGATCTGCTTTCTACCAAATATTTGAGCCCTTCTCGATATTTTACACGATATCCACCTATGATAACACAATCAATATAAATTGTTGCCACCACGATAACGTTTCTTGTTTCTAATGAAATAAGCGATGGTGTTGAGTAGGGCAATAAGTCACCAATAATTCTTTGTTCAAATCTTGATGATAACGATACAGTGATACACAATATATAAAAATATTATTTTTTATGTAATTTTCTTATTTCTAACAACTCACTAGTATTATATTCGTGATTAAAGTTTATTTATTTTTATTTTTAGCATTTTGTCTGTTATATTATTACGATTCTCGGCTCATCGCTTCTAAATATTTTAAATGTCATCACCATAATTCACACAACGCAACGAGACTTTCGAGTTAAATCTAAAAGAAAAAATACGAAACCGAATTGATTATAAATAATGAAAATCTTTCAATGTAATGACAAAACTGTTAGTATCAGTTGATAAGTGGGTTGTGGTGATTTTTCGAAGGATTTTAATTATAGTGGCTGTAGTGCAGTAAAACTGCCAATATAAGAACCATATTGATTAATTTTTCGTTTCAAAATCAAATAAAAACGTTTGGTTGACATTTAGACATATTATATTGGAAGTTACTATATATTAATGTATATATATATAATATATATTATTATACTGTGTAGACACCAAAATTCTTCTCCATAACTTTTCATTCGGACTTTGCGTTCGGAAATTAAATGAACCAACTAATATGTTCCCATTATAAGGATTTGTGCGTAGTTATAGATTATACGGTAAAAATTAATTTTGGTTTTATTATCGAAAATAATAAATGTTGGACTTTATCAAAGTATTATTTGCAAATCAAGTATGATTTATACTAGAAATTAGTTATTTTTAATTATTTTTTAAACTACCTACATAATATTATTTAATAATTATGACTTACTATAAATTGTGAATAACGGGGTTCCGTTGTAGCCCTTCTCCACATGAAAATCTGAAGTCTGTCATCCTGGCACTCCAAATTCAATATATCGATGTCAAACTATACTAAAAAAATAGTAGCCAATTAGTAATAATTTGTAACAGCAAAATCAGAATTTTTATTTTGGGAACGGAAGTAGAAAAGTAAATACAGACATTTATATATTATAATAATATACCTACTTTTTGTACCAAATTGTATACCAAACATATTAACATAACAATAACGTTGATTATAATTGCTGTACAATGTTTTAAATATTTAATTTTATTATATTTTACTCAAAAAAAGGAATAGTCAACTTTTAAATTATTTTTAATGTTTAAAGTTCTAATGAAATTGTACTGGCTATATTTTTCTAAAAAAAATCTGATTTACAAGAATGCCATCATCATGACGTAAATTTGAGTAAGCCTGTATACAATTATTATTATTAAATACTTTATTTAAAATTTAAGTCGTAGTTATATTGTTTGGGTCATAAATCGTTTTTGAGATTATGCAAATCACTGAAACTATAGGAAAAAAATTTAAAACTAACATTTCCGTGGATTACTTATAGGTAATACCGAATGTAAATTCATATTTGACTACGTGCCAAATATATTCAAGAATCCCAAAATGTCGATTTGTGACTGACGTGATCATAAGACGATACAACTAGAATTTGGGAGTTACATAATTTCTTAAAATTCTAAATTTAGTCTTGCGAATTCATGCTAATTGCGTGCGAAATATTGGGGGTGGTTAAATTTATTATAAATTTATTAATTTATTCTTGTTAATTTCCCTTCTTTGCTGTGTGTGTATCTAATAAAATGTAATCTACGTCTTAGATTTTATCGTACATTAACACGTCCAAAGACCGAGTTCATCAAATAAACAAAAAATGTACCTATATAAACTTACAAGAACGCGAACTTCTATAGTTTTAGATAAGCCAGGTGATGTTTTCATCAACATTCGAGTTTAATTAATTAATTTGTAAGTGGTAAAAAAATAACATTATAGTTAATATATATAAATGAACAGGAACACGCAGTCAATTAAGTAAATGGCCTACAGGTCGAAATATGGTCAACCATAATGTAAATTTGCAAACCAAATAACTATACTTATTTACACTTCGCACCAGTGTGACTATAGTAATTAACCTTTACTCTCCGACGTAGAAATTCAACACAACATTGTGTTGTTATTTATTCGAACCATATAAATAGTGACACACGTGTCCATACTGTTATACGAGCAATATTTTTGACAAAAAAATTGGCGATCGGCTCATTGACATCCGTTTCGTCACTCGTCGTACAATAGTATTGGTCGGTTTTTGTTGTTGTAATATTATTAATTTTTTTTTCATGGACATTTTTTGAAAAAAATATTATTTTCAATACCTAGGTGTCTGTTTAGCTTTTAAAATTCAATATTTCATCTATTATGTACGAATTGGAGATAATTCAATCGCATGTAATTAAAATGCATTATTAGGGCTCGAAAAATTTTTTTTATTTTATTATAGATGATAATTTCGCAGACTCGTGGTCCTTATTATTTACCATGGCAGAAGGACTATACTATGTTTTTTTTTGTGTGTTTTTTGGTAGGAATTCAATAGATTTTGTGTGTAATATATTTGGATTGAAAAATCTTCGTTCCGAAATTGTTGATTTCGATATCTTACAACCGTCACTTACCTATATTGATATAACTGTATAAGTATAATAATTTAGAATATAAAACATGTCCACCATATCATTGAAATTTGCCACACAATAATATGTACATATAATGTTACCCATTGGAGTTATTAGTATAATATTATAATATTACATATATGTAATGTATATAAATTAAGGATAGCACTTGATCGATATCGATATTCAACTACCAAATACAGTTACTAGAAATTGATTTAAATATTTAGTGTTATTTTATAGTCGATCGAAAAAGGTTAAAAATTGAAAACATGACGTGTTCCCTATACCTATAGAGCATTTTCGAAGTGCTTAATTTTGCACACTAATTATTGTTTCATATAACATGAGTTGTTACTGAATCAACAACTCATTATGAACATTGCGGGTTGTATTTTTCAAAACAGAATATTTTTTTTGTAGTTGTTTATTACAAAAAATTCAAAATGTTTACGATTATAGTTATACGTTTTTAAAGTTTAGATAAGTGAAATTAATAGGCACATTGCTACTTCTAACTACATAATATTATCTATACGTATAACATGTTTATAATGAACTAAGTCCTTATTCACTTTTTTTTTTTTTTTAAAGTACAAGGAATTACTCATACCTCAATTGAAAAATATAGACATATTCAAGATTGTTTTTTTTCTACTATAGTATATATATAAGACTTATGTTGTTACGAAGTTTGAAAACTAGTTCGTCTTTAGAAATTTATACAAATGTTAAATCGTAACAAATAAAATAAAACAAGTTATACTCGAAGTTAAAAAGGTGGGCAAGTGGGTGTCGCTCTGCTGTACAGTAGGTTACAAGTGGGTCACTGTATAATGGATGGTATTAAATTTGAATTCAACGATATAATATCATTGTATAAGAAAAACGATTCTGAGCGGAGACGGTATGTCAGTCTATGTATAAGACATATTATATACATATCTATGGTATTAAACAAAAAATTGTACCTATAATAAATTCCAAATTAATCATACCACGATAGAAGTTAGATACTTATAACTTGTTATACATCAACAAAAATCCATGACACTATAGTAGATATATAATAGTATACTTTAGAAGTTTCAAGTACCCACGAATAATATTATACAATCACAACAAAATAACTAAAATAGTTATTCTATAGGTTTTTTTAATAGGTATGAAATTTTGTCCAAATTTGAACTTAAAATTACTATAAAAATAAACTGTGCTTATGTATTTTTTAGATATTTTGGTAACAGAATTAAATACATGCGTAGAATTATGTTTTTAATTTTGAATCCTTAGATATGAAAGTTGAACATTTTATACATTTTTAACTACAAAATAATTATTTAATTTTAAATTTGATAAATTATGTCAAAACTCGATCTTTAAATGCTTATAAAATAAAACTGTAACTAAGGATTTTTAATATTTTTCAAAAATCATTGTAACAATATAGTAGGAGCCTTGTATTAAATTTTCAAGTATTTTTACTCAATAAATAAAGTTTTATTGACATTCATTGAAAAAAAAACTAATAAAATTGGAAACGGAAAATGGCACTAAACAGTTCAAAAAAAATCAAAATATTTTGAAAATTTGATCATGTACCTATAAAAATTGGAAATATAAACAACCAGTGAAAATTTCATGTGTCTATTGTCATTCGTTTTAAAGTTACACCAAAAACCAAAATCGATTTTATAAAATAAATAGATTTTGCGTAAAAATTCCCGTTTTTCCTTAATTTTTTTTTGTTTTTCACAGCGCTTTTGAAAATTACTGAGAATTTAAAATTTTGACCTCCCCAATGCACCAACAATGTTCACTTTCCCATCGAACAAGATACTGAAGTCGAAAATCGAAGCACTATTTCGACTACTTATCGTGTACAAACCCACAAAAAAAAAAACACACATCATTGTAAAATCAATACATTCATCGTTCCACTCAGGATTTAAAAATCTCACCGTGTTAGTTTCCCGGTTTCTAAAGGTGGTATAATATTATATTATGTATAATATAAATCATGGACAGTGGTTATAAGATCGACGTTGATGTCACTTTCAGTTAACCTGCGGCGCAAAATGATAGAAACATCCGTCAGTATTGTCATACTAGCCACCTGCGGGAGGACTATTTTACTACATTTTTTGGGGGGGAATTCGATAGAGATCACCTTTTGTGCAATATATTTGGAGCAAAAAATTCTTCTTACGAAATAATCGTCGGTTTCGAGATATTTTAACCTCACCGTCACTCCACTGTACTAAACGCCGTTAGAGATGAGGGGGGTTGGTCCATTTATCGCTTGCTGCACGTTGACCTGAATTCGGAATCGGAGAAAAAACGAACGCCATTTCGCACTATCACACAGATCCGTTGGGGGATTTTAATATAATATAGGTGCCCATCTATATATTATTGTATTTGGAGCGTATTTCGCAACTCGGAGTAATTACTTCGGTTTTTCTCTCTCCTTCGTTTTATTTTCCTTAACTCACCAACGTCGTGTGAAACGCGAGCGATTGCTAAATGAGGTACCCACACAACTAATAATTATAGCGAGAGTTTCGCTGGAATTCCGTGATCGTGAAATTCGTGAACATTATTATAATACTATGATAAATTTATCGCACACGTATATAAACGCGGCGAAATAGAGTATATTAATATATTGTGGACTACGGGTAATAATATTTAAAAAACAATTTTCATTATTCATTATACATTATGCTAAAAGTGTATTCAAAAAAATTGTTTTTTTTTTTAAGAAGAAGAAGAACCTTTCTGCAATTATCTATGTGCCACACAGTCACACAGATACTATATTTGAGATTGATTAATGCTGGATGTATACCTGTTATGTAGGATGGTACCTACTATCAGTGTATAAAATAATTTTTCAATATATTATACGCGTATACCTATTACGGATAACTAATACACACTTAACGTTAGGTATTATACAAATATTCAAATACATTAAATTATTATAATAATATTATGTTATATACAGTAAAACCTCTCTATAACGGAATCGCTTGGGCTGACAAATTTTTCCGTTGCACAGAGTTTTCCGTTATAGGGAGACTAAAATATACGCGATAAGTTAT
>WHPZ01580592.1:4644-15690 GCA_016617965.1 Macrosiphum rosae
AAAAACATAAAAAGCCAAAAAGGTTAATAATATTAAAATACAATTATTGTTTTTCAAAATATACATTTTATGTTTAAGTAGAATGATACTATTCTTGTAACATTTGATTATTAAGAAGACACCACACGGGCATTTGTTGTCTTCGTCTTACAAACGTACAAAACAGCATATTTTTCTTTACCTATAACTCATTTTACTCGGTAGTTTCTAAAATAGAGTGAATTTACGTCTTATAAAATGTAAAAGTAAGAATATCCAGGGTATCTCAGAGGATTTTATAGATATTATTATTTATTAGAAAGTTATGATAATTTGTGTACATTTATGAAATGGAGACAACAAATGCCCGTGTGGCATCCTCTACTTCCATCATAAATGGTTTTTATTAGTTACCATATTTAATGATACATTTTTTAAAACTTACTACTACTTCTGATGTAGATGATGATGTAATTGAATTCTGTGCATTTTGATTATTTATTATCATTTCTTTAAGATCCATGTTTTCCTTAGCTAGCCTAACATTTACTAATTTCAAATTAGTTAACATAGCAATAACTTCAAGTTTTTCCGTTTCTAGTTTCGATTTTAAAATCATTTCCTTCAAAGTAATATAATTATTATAATAGGTCGTATTAACTAATAAGTAATAAAGTATAAAATTTGAAAATATACCTCTTGGAGCTTACTTTCAGCTTTTTTTCTTAAATCATTTTGTTGCAATAGATATTTTTCTAGATGATTTAGTTTTCTTAATAGAATATCAACTTGATTATTTAACATAGAAACTCGGAGCTTTGACTCTAAATGATCAGAAGAATCTTCAGAATTTTCCTAAAAACAAATATACCTAATATACCTAAATGTATACATTTTATTTAAATATTTACTTCAATATTTACTTGTTGAATAAAATTGTTTAATACAGTCTGTCCATTTGCATTGGTAAAACAATTTGAATTTGATGTTGGCTCTAAAAAATGTATACATAGTTAGTATATAGTACTAACACATTTTTATAATAACTATACTTTTAAAATATTTACAATGCTAAATAAATAATAAGTATATTACAATATATTATTATACTATTACAATTATTAAAATATCCTTAAGAGGACATCATACTTTGCATGTCTTGTCTCCGTCTTATTAACACATAATACATCAAAATGTACATCCAGCAGTTCCAATTTTTTGTTGTTAGCTTTAATATTAGAGTAAATTAGTACCTATTTTCAAACTTAAATGTAAGAACATTATCTGTGGTTTTTTATACCACATATATACAATATTTTAGTTTTAAGTGAGGTTGCGTAAATAAAATATTAATATTTGAAAATGCTCACAATTCACTTTAAAAAACCATAGAGAGAACACAGATTAAGTTCAATAATAGATCAATTTACTCTAATCGTTAAGGTAACAATACAAAATTGGAACTGCATTTTGGTATATCACGCATTAGTAAGACGGAAACAATATATGCAGGTACGGTGTTCTTTAAGAAGGACGCCCTACCCATATGCGTTGTATCAGTCTTACAAACAAACAACTTAGAAAATTGTACGTTCACAATAATACAATTCACCGTTGTTTTTAAAAATTAGAGTGAATTGAACTAGTTTAAAATGTCAAGGAATTATCTAAGGCATATGGAGGCTTTTCTTGATATTTTCATTTTTCTGTTTTAAAATTTACAAAAAATGTAATGTTCCTAAATGATTTGCAATTAAAATATCAATAAAAGACTTTGAGATACTCTTACCTTTAAAATTTTTAATAGGTCAATTTACACTAATTTAACAGTAAAATGGATTTATTGTAAACATTTAATTATCTATGTTATATGTTCGTAAGACATCCACAATACAAGCAGATATAGTGTGTGTTACCTTATTAAAGTTTCCTTTTTTGAACATGTAAGAATAAATATATAATTAAATGATAATTCTTTCTTTCAACATTTTAACTAGTTTTATTTAAATTTATACTTATTGACAAGTAAATTAAATTAATAGTTCTTAAATGAAGTTACATGTTTTGAAAAAAATGACAAGATAGACATTGACGCTTTACTATTTCAAGATTCTATACTATCATAATAGTATAACTAATTATAAAATATAAGGTATAAAAAGAATTTTAAGTCTACCTATTATTTTTCTAATATTAAAAAAGTATAACACTTGGATAGAAATGCTACAAAGTATATAAATTGTTAAATTATTACTTACATAGATGATTGTTTCATCTATCATGATCTAAGACAGGAAGACCTGACAAACTTTTGTTTTTATCAATATTTTTTAATAATTATTTCTATATAATGGATTACTCTCGCGCTACATGTATAATACAAAATTTTTCGTTTTTATTTTAGATTCTGAGCGGAGCAATGAATGTATTTGTTTTACAATGATGTGTGGTTCTTTTTGTGTCGATCATCAGATAGTTTTGGGACAGTAAAAATGCTTCAATTATTTTCAAACGCATTTTTTCTGTAAGGAAACATAATCTAATATTGGTACCTTTTTTTGAGGAGGGGAGGTCAAAATTAAAAATTCTTATAATTTTTCAAAAACAACAGGAAAAACTAACAAAATGTAAAATAAAACTGAGATTTTTATGCAATACTAATTTTCAAAAAAATTTGATTTGTTTTTTAACTCTGAAAAAATAACCGAATATAGAACTGAATGTTTATATTGGCAATTTCTATGCACCATAATATATTTTTGAAATATATAGACTCTTTTTGAGCTTATAGATATAAGAGAAATTTGAGTATTTTTTAATAATTGTTGATAAAACATTTTTCGGTCAGTCAAAAAACTTGAAAATGTAATACAACATTAGTCATAAGTTGATGTTGGTATTAAAAAAAAAAGTTGTGTGTAAGTCCACAATAATTTTTTGAGCATCTGAAATTAAAATTTTGACAAAATTCATCAAAATCACAAAAATTAGCAAATTCTTTTGGGTCATAAATTCAAAAAATGTTCTATTTATATCTAAGTTTTGGAAATTTAATACAAGATTGAAAATTCCCCTTAAGCTTTCCTCTATTTACCACAGCAAAAAAGTTTACAGGAAAATCAAATTCATTTTTTAAGAGCTTTTGAAGCTAGAAATTAGATATTCATCGGAAAATAAAAAAATTCTCATATGATTTTCTTATTTTGACGTTATTCAAAAAATAATAAGTGTAGATACTTGAAATTTTCATCTAATGTTTATTTTATTATTTTATATACAATATTATATTTTAAACACACAATGACATTATTTAGCAAAACTGAATTTAACCAACTGTTGTACTAATGTCTATTAATGTCTACTGTACAGCAGAACAACTCCAAATTAATATAAATTTATTTAATACTAAAAAAAAAATTTTAATCTGGTTTTTAGAAATGATCTAAGTCAAGTGGTTTATTTTATATGATTTTTTTAAAATGTCAAATATTTTAAATAACTTATTAATTTTAAAAGTAATCATTTTAAAAAAAAAAAAACATTTAGATTTTAACAGGTACCTATTAAAAAATTCTCATAAAATATTTCAAAAAAATATATAATTTTTGAATTTAAAATGTTTTTATGACTAGATTAACTAGATTTATCAAAAATTAATTAATAACTTAAATAAATGTTTTTACAGTCAACATTTTGTTAAAAACCAAATTTACAAATAGCCAATCAATATCAATAAAATATTTTTTATTTTCAGTATTAAAAAATAATTATTGTTATACCATACATGTAGTGCACGCGTCTATAAATGATATAAAAAATAAAATTTATTAGGCAAAACAAATTTTATTTCGTTTGAAGTTTTCTTGTTACACCTTGTAATATTGTTTAAATATAATATGACTTTTAAATTAAAATTTAAAATTTTTAAATAATAATTGTTAAAAATGCGTAGAATAAAAAATTAAGTTATATTTATAATATACTTTGTAGAAACTAATCTGCTTACTTACACTGATTTGAATTTAATAACGAGTAAATATTTATTTGGATATGTTACTGTTTTAAAATTATCCATGCAAAACTTTTAACTTACAAATTGTATAAAGTACTAAGCTACCAAAAGAAAAGAATATGCCAAAAAAAAACATTCATGTAAATGTGAAGCTACGTAAGTGTAATTAACTATAATATAATAATCCAAAATACAATGAATATAAGAATAAAATATTATTTCAAACATAAATGTACCTATAGACAATTAACATAATACAAAATATGTATACTTATAAATGAAATAACAGTATCTACTATGCCAAAATTACAAGTATACTTAATTTTATAACTAGTTAATAAATTAATTAACTGATGTGCCTCTCACAAATATATTTGCTTTAGACATTGAATTTATTGAAACAACTATCTAATCACACATTGCATAGTTAAGTAAAACAAAATAAAAATAATAAATATTTGAAAACAATATATTGAGATAAAACTTATAAATCTATAAATCTAAAACAATATGCAACAAATGTAGTATAATCAAATATTTTAATTAATTCTCACCAACAGTATGGCTTCAGTAGACTGAATTTGCCTATCAATCATATTAAATGAACATTTAGCTCATAATTTGTTTATATTTTTAATTAACTGGTAGTCAGTAAGGTTAATCTTACCGGTATTGTGTCAACCTTCCAAAAGAATGCTACCCAATATCTAATAAATGTAAACAAATAAAGGTACTCAAATTTGGTTTTACAAAATATTTAATAATGTTTATTTAAATAATGTATTGTGCTACAATAAAATATTAGTAAACATTTAATTTTCTTTTTCATTAGGAATTGTAATTAGGTACTTATGATATATGTGACTTTCCCTATAAACTTATTAATAAATAATCATACAATAACTAAGTACTTAATAAGTTTTTAAATGTTTACTTAATTTTAAGTACCTATTGTAAACAAAGGTAATTACTACTTAGTATTAAGTTGGATTATATTATAGTGTTTTATTAATAAATTAAATTAATTCATTAAGTTTTAAATTTGATTAGGTAGTTTTCAGTGGATATTTAAAACTGCAAACAAGACTTACATTTCATAGAAAAAAAATTAACCAATTATAATTAAGTATGATAAGACAGCGGGACATCTCCTTCAACATTACACATGACCGTGGCTACGAGGATAGTAGAAACCTAACTTGGGAAAACAGTGTAATAATTTACAGAATTTTAAAAACTTCTGGACCTAGGTCAATGAAATAGATCATCTCGATGTTTAACATAATTTCTGAAATAAAACAAAAAGTTCACAGACTTTCAGATCCAACATACCCGTCGATATAATTCCATCCATTTTTTGTAGAGCTCCCTCCAACAGTTTGATCGCATCAAAATGCGTTTTGCTAAGCTTGAGCTCTTCATCTTGATCGTTGTTCATCATTTAGTCTTAGTGTTTGTCAATGCTCTACATTAAACGAGTACTTTTTATTAATTATTGTATATTTTATAGTGGAAAAAACAAAAATCGCAATAAAGACGGTAATAAATAATGCTATCAGCGACCTGGTGCCGTAGTCATAAAATACTGATGCCGGGTTTTAAAAATATTTTATTTAGGTAATGTTATATAATAGTAATGTAATAATAACATAACATAATATATTTATTAAATTGTATAGAACTCCGTCGCCCGTGCCGAAAACGATAAATTCGCTTAGTAGATAACAGCAATGATAATTTATTTGAAATCACGGACTATGATATTATCTTAATCCGTGTTAAATAGACGATAACAGATCGAGTGTGTTATATTGCATTTGATTGCACGTCAAGGGGTGATAATATGACAGTTTCTGTCTGTTACAATCATAGTTAATAATTATAATTTTTTTTATTCATAAATTAAAACAACATTATAATGTTAAGCCTAAAGCCATACTCAATGTGTTAAACCGGGTTGACACAGAGCCAACAGAATTAAAAACAGTCTTGTAATAGATATTTTTGGGGAATAACTTAACTATTAAGTTACAAGTTACTCCAACGAAATTTTATTACTTTGATAGTATTTGATGGTAAATTAATTACATATTATTGTAAATAATTTACATACGTAATGAAAGTTAGTTTTTTATTTTTATAGTAAAATTAGTAATATTATACTCGCTGTTATTTAATGTTTTAAATACATTTTAAGAACCAATTGATAATATTATAATATTATGTAAATACTAGCTGACCCGGCCGACGTTGCCATTGCTAAAGATTTGTATTTTTGATAAATATATTACCTATACGAGCTGAAAAAATAAGCTATATGAAGACCCTCCAAGTCTCAACGTTGAAGGAATCTGTTGATGTACAATATTTATTTTAAACGGCCTAGTAGGTTTTGAGTCTACTTCGGATAAACCAACAACTAACAATAGCTATATAACCAGACATTCATCCGTGAAAAAATGAAAAAAATGAAATATAGCTCTGTATTATAATAGGTGTATCTTGGTTAATCGTCTACCTGCCTCAGTTCACTGGCCAATTTGCGTCGGTGTGAACTAATTCTACCGAGATAAACAATTTGACTGCGGCGTATTGGATATAGCAGTTGGTATAAATTGAACGTTGTTCAGACTATTCTCTAAACTTTCCTGATATCTCAAAGAAAAATTTGAAATTTTCACAAAATCCATATCTATGTAGTTTTTGAATAGGTACCTTATAAGCTACAAACGTACATTCAACTCTCATATTATTTGTTTTAAGATATAAAATTTCTTTATTCGAAACCATAATTGCGACGATTTGATTCATGCTTTTACCACACGATAAACCAAAATATTAATAAGCAAAAACATTTTTTGATTTCCAATGTAAATCTCAAAATCCTTGAGTGAGCTTTAAGTGAGCACTTTTCCGGATTGTAGCTACTGGCTTGAATAAAATTGTGAATCCAAACCAGTCTTGTAATATTGTATTTAAATACAGATACAAATACATCAATTCAGAAAGTAATTAAACAATTGTTAATAAAATCAAACAAATGTTCAATTTTCAAAACTGATTTTTATTGATTAAAAAGTGTACTGGCTACTGGGTTCCTACTTCCTATAGGAGTCTCAACAGTCTTTAAATTATTATTTATAATAGTCATAAATGAGACATAGGGGATCTCAACATTTATGAGTGAACAAATATTATAAATAATTAAATGTTATTAATTTAAAATACTTTCCAAATACTTAATTGATATTAAAAACATGAATAAATTATTAACTTAATCGTATTATATATACCGATTTTCGAGTATTGTAAATTGGTATTGTTATTTGTTGTAATTTTTGTATCTTGTTTTATTTTATAAACGTACCTACCTATGTGTTTTTTTCTCGTTACATACACTTATTATATAATTCACTTATTCATTTTGAAACACTTTATTTATACTACAGAACACATACCTTATACATAATTAATAACCATATTTCACATACTTTTATAATCTTATTGAAACTTATCAAAATGCTTTATATGACTTACATATTTCTATACTTAGGTATTGTAAATAGAGTCTTACTCCGTATCTTAATAATAAATACCTAAATGAGTAAATTCAAAAAGTATTTAAATATATTTATAATCAAATACTTTACAAGACTGATCCAAACCATCCAGGGATCCACTCAGTGCTGCAACAACCAGGGGTGCTAGGGGTGCAAAAAGCCCCCGGGGCCCGTGGCCGAATTATTTGAAACTTTTTTCTTTTAAAAAATTTATTCATTATTTAAAAATAGAAGGTTATTATAATATATTATTAACTTATGTCTAGTGACTAGTATGCTTATTAGATATCGCCGTGCAACCCTCATCGCCAGGACACGACGTATAAGACGTTAACGAGTGTACAAAACATATTTTCCCTTTTTGTAGTTTTATAGGAAATGACGAAATATTATTTATAAATCCCAATTTCCCATAATATAAAAACTATAATCACAACCAGCCTTAGGCTAGCATCTACACTGCGTGCACCGTGAACAATAGAATATTATTATTATATCAATATTATTAATAAATTAATTGTATTTACCATCGATTAGCATATTTTTTTTACTAATAATTAAAAAAATATTATTATAATAAAGTATTTTATTACTAAGGTTTTCACAAACTGGTATCTTACTATCTTATTATTTTATTAAAATATAGAAATTAATGAATACATTAGAATCATTTCATTATTATTATTTAATATTTATTATAGTATAAAACAAAGTCCTAACAACAATTATAACAAAATAATAAAAATAATAATTTCGAATGACAGGGGGCTGAATTATATCACCAATATCATATTCTCGAATTTCTTAATTATGCCATTTTGTGACGGCTGATGGTTTATTGCATTTAAATTGGGACAAGAACAGAAATAAATGGTTTTAATGCCGGATACCACTTTGCTCCTAAGTCCTCACCCTCAATCACTACAATGTACAATGTGTTCAGTGCTCTTCGCCTACCTGTAAGCAGTATAGCAGAGTATATTATATTAACTTCATAATATTATAATGTATGTAACAAAATCTAAAAACAAAAAACCATATGTATTTAATGACCTATTTGTACATGAGCATAATCGCAACTAGGGTTAAATTTTTTTGAGGGGCCTAAATCGTAGTCGTGGGGGGGGTCTTTAGCCCCCCTCCCAACCAACATATTTGCGCCTCTGTACATGGGCCCTATATATTTGATCGCACATCTACCAATATGTACCAAGTTGCGACACTGGACCCACTCAAACACAAACAAAAAATTCATCAAAATTGGTCCAGATGTGGTTTAGGAGGAGTTCAGTGACACACAACACACGTACAGAAGAATTATAATACAATATAATATGATAAAGAAGATATTATTATGTAAGTACGATTTTCTGACAGCATGCTTATAGAATTTTTGTAATAAATATTTGAAAAAAAAAGTTTATAATCAGAAGAAATTTGGAAATCACATTGTTATTTTAAATAAACGCTGAATAAATAATTGTTGTTCTTAAATAAACATTTTATATAATTTTATATTTTTGATTTTTTTGATGATCTGTTAAATTTGAATTCAATGTTATAAAATCATTGAATACTAAAAACGATATTGATAGCGAAGACTGTTTCTTGAATAAGTCTGTCAGCCTATATTACTAAGTATATATTATGAGTTTATTACTATTTATTAAATAGTAATTATTTTAATTTTATTCCATGTAATTTTATAATAGCTGTTCCTAACTTATAAGTCTATTCCGACGTACCTACCTACCGCCGACTAGTGTGAATAGGTCTGTGGTATAAATAGCTTAAATAATTAAAATTTATTGTATACAGAAAATTATGATTAAGTAATAGTCGAATGTTTTAAGTTGATTCAATTAATAATTTTTTAATAACAATAAAATAACCAAAATCGTTTTTTTAGTTGGTACCGATAAATTGTAACTACGTTTTTATATCCGATGTCATCGACAATTAAACTATCCCTTATACAAAATGTTTGCCGCTTTACTAAAATTTTTTTTTAATTTCCAATTAAAAACTTACAATTGGTTTCTTATATTGATTTTTAAAACTTTCAGTGTCAAACTTAAATACTTGATTCATTTTAAAATTTTTAATTACAAAAAAGTTTGTGAATTATTGCAATTTTTATGAATTTTGTTAAAATTTTAAGTTGAAACGTTAATAATTAAAATAAATTGTGACTATGAAGTATATTTGATATTTTTAATTCCTGCAAGAAAAACTTTCTAGAAACTTTGTTTTAAATTATTAAGCTTTTTATATTCACAAATAAAACTTTATCATACATAAGTAAAATAAAAAGAAAAAAAAGTAAAAAAATTAAATATCTATAAGTTGCTCAAAGCAAACATTCACCATAGTGATTAGTGACTGAAAAAAATATTTGGAGTAAAATTTAAGAAAATGGGCCACTTTTGTGAGTGCTGCATCGGAGCAATCATCAATTTCACTTTCATGTCTAGAGGTGTTCGATAAAATATAGGTACAGACTTCTTTGTTTACTTAATATTTTCCTTATTTTTCGGGTCGTGATTCTAAATAGCATCATTCAGACTCAATAGGTTAATTTAAAATAAAAAATTGTTCATTTATGCATATAATTAAAAATACTTTTAAAAGGCATCAACTATGTAATATTAGATTATGAGTGTTACGATGAATATGTATTGATTTTACAATAATGTGTGTTTTTTTTTGTCTTTCATCACGGTTTGGGGCAGTAAAACTACTTTGATTTTCTTCAACAGTATCTTGTTCGATGGGAAAGTGAATCTAGTTGGTGCATTCGGGAGGTCAAATATTAAAATTCTCAATAGTTTTCAAAAGCTAAGGGAAAAACAACATAAAAATTAAGGAAAAACGGGAATTTTTACTCAAAATCGGTTTTCCAAAATATCAATTTTGGTTTTTGGTGTAACTCTAAAACAAATGAACGTATATTCATGAAATTTTCACTGGTTGTTTATATTAGCATTTTCTATACATGATACAATTTTAAAAATATTTTGACTTGTTTTGAACTGTTTAGGAACATTTTCAGTTTTCAATTGTATTAGGTAGGCTTTTTTTCAATAAATGTCAATAAAACTTTATTTGGTAGGTAAAAAAGCTTGACAATTAAATATAAGGCTCCTACTATATTGTAACAATGGCATTTAAAAAATTTTAAAAATTCTTAGTCACAGATTTTTTATAAGCATTTAAAGTTCAAATCTTGACAAAATACTGAAAAATCACGAAAATTACCAAATTATTTTGAGTTGAGAATTCATAAAAATATTTTTTTCGAAATCTAAGGTTTTTAATGCAATACAATATTATTCATAAGTTTGTCTACCTTTATCAAAAAAAAAAATGTCTACAAGCAAACCAAATAAAATTTTTATGAGCGTTTGAAGTTCATATTTTTACAAGATTATACAGGGTGTCCCGTGAGGATTTACTAATTGCGATATCTTCTGAAATAATAGAGATATCGTAATT
>WHPZ01580593.1:1364-28207 GCA_016617965.1 Macrosiphum rosae
ATATGACTCATTAACACTGTTCAATGTTCACATTATTGTTGTTTTAGATACCTAGTCATATTTTATACCTAGTCAATGTATGGCTTTTCTATAATTTAAATGAATTTTTATAGTTTAACAATTATAGTTAAGTACTATACATATTTTATACTTTTTTGTTGTTCATTTTTTCTAAGTTAAACAATATTTTTCACAGACATGTATTTATTATTTATGGTAAATTTGTATAACATGCTTGTGTGTTAATAAACTCAGAAATTAATTATCATTTAAATATTGTCGGTCAAAAAAGTATCTATTATTGGCTATTTGTACTTGACAGTTAAATAATGATTTATGTTTATTTTTTCATCAAAGCATTCATTTGTCTATTGTATGGGACCAATAAATAGTTTTTCGTTCAACGGGATTATCTTATAAAATTTTGAAAATACATATTAATAATAATACAATTAATTTCGAATTTCAAATGTTAGTTCAGCCATCCAAAATTTGCTTAAGTTACTGATTAAATACCTATATACCTAACAGCTTTAATTAAATTATAATACTTACCTAGTACCTAATAAACTATAATCAATTTAATTGTTTTTAAATTGTATACGATTAGTGATTAATGTGTTATACAAAAAGTTTTTTATTATTATTTAATTTGAGCTTAAGGATATACTTATGTCATAAATGATAAATGTCTAATAGAATTCGTTAAAAATGACAATGGTTATAAGAACATATTTTATACGTTCTAAATTAAAATAGGTTTTATTAAAAAAGCTCTGCTTAGGTTGACTAAGTACATTAATGTACATTAAAGTTTTAATTTCCAATCTTACATTCGAATTCGAAAAAAATGTGTTAATAAAATTATTTTATTAGGTACTACATTAGCCAGTAATTAATAATTATAAATATTATAGTACAAACAATTATCTGTCCATGTTTTCCATATTATACATACTTCGTTATGAATTATTAAATCAAAATGTAAGCTTTATAAATAATAATAATTAGGTATCTAATTAGTTATAATTAATACAATTCAATATTTAATCAAAAAATGTCCAGCATTTAAACAAAAATTATTATATCACCTTACATAAATGTGTTAATATTATGTTCAAATATACTAGTATCATAGTAATTAATAAGTAACTTACTAATTAATACACGTATACCGTGGTATATTATTGAAAACCGTGATTATGATTACTAGTAATACCAAGTTATGACTATAATAATTTTATCATACTCATGTGATTATATTGATTAGATGTGTTTGTTAATCGATTTACCAAGATGATTGTCAAAATGTGATTAAAACAATATTTAATTATGTTCAAAATTTCAAATATTTAAGAACGTTTTTAATCCAAATTAAATCGACGTAACCAATATAATATTACTAACTATAGTAATTTAGCAAAATTAAATTAGTCTGCATGCATTAGTTTAATGCACTGATGATTGACTAACCTTTTTCCAACTCAATTTATTAATACTAATAAGTAATAATAAATAATATTTTTTCATTTAAATAGTGTATTTATACTTATACTAAAAACACTGGACATATTAAATAGGTATTAGAAAACAGTGTGTACAATTATGAATTAAGTGCGATTAATGAAAATGATTGGAAAGATAAATAAACTGTACTGCTGTGTATAAGGTGGTATGGTTTTATTCACTGTAGACTAAGACAGTTGTTATATGAATTTAAAGAGTAAATATAGCATACACAATATTATATTTATTTTATGATATTTAAAATTTCAACGGAACCTGAATTATAGGTACTAAAGAAAATTACATTACAGACTACAGTTCACAATATCTGAAACGTGGTAAACAAACAAACTGGAGTTTTTTTTTTTTTTTGAAACATTCTTCATTGATGTAAACATTTTTTTAACTAGAAATGCATACCGGACACATTATCTTAAGATATTTTCGATTACATCGATTCGATAACACGACAACATATATTTGAATTATAACGAGGATTGTATGTTTCAATGTTAAATAATAAAAAACCGTAATCCGATACGTAACCAAAAATCATCACCACATTATAAGGAGGAGAGGTCTTATCAGACACGTTTTGACGACGAATATAAAAAATAAAAATAAGTAGTACCTACCTAGGTACTCAATAATATTGTATAAATATCACATGATCAGTGTTTCAAACTTTCAGACATAAAATAGATTTAAAAAAAGTTTTTAAAGCCTCATCATTCGATAATAAAATATTTTCGAACTATAAAAAGTTAAATATTTGGTTTAACTTTTTCGAACAAACAAACAATACGCAATTTTATCGGTGATAATGCATAATTTTTAGAGTTTTTTAGTCCCATAAACTAAAACTTATAATATAATAAATCAATTTTTCTCTTTGCAGTTTGCAGCTAAAATACTTCCACTTGAAGTAATATGTAAGTTGCACAGTAGTTACAAATTAAGAAAATAAAACAGCAAAAAATTATTCTTTTCATAATACTATGATATAATATTGTTGATACAACCAATGAATTTAACATGTACAGATATTTCGAAACGTATAAATATAGTTTAGTTTAAGAATATTAATTTTTACTTGAAAAAATAAAAATCTCAAAACTAACAAAGTTAAAAATTTAAAATACCTACATAAGATTCAAATTTCAATTTTTTATAAAATATAAAAACACAACAATAATATTGTAATATTATGTTTCTGGATATAAGTGCCTTAATATTATTTATGTATATTCGATATTATTATTATAAATTTAAAGAATTCTAGACTGAAAATCATAATTATTAGGTATTCTTTTTTTTCAACTTAATAAATAGGTATGTGATTTTAATGATTTTATAAATAGCACCAAAATGAGTATAATATTTACAATTTTAAAAACGCATGAATAATGTATCAATTATTCGTTGAAAGGCATGATATACATTACATTTGAGTATGGTCTACTAAGCAGAAATATTTGTTTATGACATTTTTTAATGTTTGACTATAAATTAACACAAATAAATAGATATTTATGGTCCGACTTTTGCAAATCTAATTTACCTTGATTACTATAGTTGCTAAAAGTGCAACTCCTGTAATACTTCACAAAATTAGTACTCAAAAATTAAATACAGATCGCTAAAAAAAATTCCCAACCTTTTTAAAAGTGTTTCGATCAAAAAAGAGGTTATTGATTTTATTTGAGAATATTAAAAACAGAATAATAAATATTATATTTTATGTTCTGATCGTAACCGGGAATTTGGTGGTTGTATAGAGAGGTTTTTTTATTTATGTATTGTTTATTACTATTCATTCCCACGAATACTTTTTTGGATAGAAGGTGTGTTCAAAATGTAACCAATTTCAACCCGATTTCTGGGTAATATAGTACTTCGGTTTTCTTAGTAGTTTTTTTAAGAGTAAGAAAAATCTAACGAAAACGGTCGAGGTTTGTTTTTAATTTAAATGTAGTTTTGAATGTAGTAGTATTTGTCATAATGACTGTGCCGCAGTTCGTAGCCCGACGGGAAATAGTCTATAGACTATAGGCCAATCAGTTAATGAAATAGTACTACCAACGTTACACAGAATTTAGAAACGTAATTTTACGTTTCCACAGCTATTAACAGTATTTTGATAATTTAAACTCACAAAACATGACTATAGGTAGGTGTTATTGGATCACAATAATATTAATTACTTCACAAGTTAGTATAACATATTTATTTGTATATTATGAATTATATATTATTTATATACATAATATGTTTGAATATGACGTCATGACGATATAATTTTAATCCTACACATGATAAGTTCTTATAATTTTCGTAACAAATTATTAAAATATTGGATATTGCATAAACTACCTTGTTATATAATTTGTATTCATCATAAATTCTATAAGAGTTTTTATTTTTCCAAAGTTCGATATCAAAATTATGAAAACTTGTGCCTCATACGAAATTGTGTAGGTTTTAAAAATATTTTTTGTTTATTTGTTTGTCAGTGTCATTGCCCAGACTTCACAGTGATAATATAACTTCAAAACTTAAGAAAAATATTTATTTTTTCCTTAATAATTAGGTAGTTATACAATTTCAAAACTGAAAATACAGTACAAAATATTGTGATACATTTTAAAGACTGAAAAATTGTTTAACATTTATTAAGTAGTAACTAAGTAATAAGTATTCCTTAAAAATAAAAGTCATGGAAAGTTTATAGTTTGAATGGTTAAATATAGTTGTTTCATATAAATATTTCAAAAAAGAAGTTAATTTTTAGTTAATTTTATTTTGGAAACTTTTAATGCAATTGACGAAACATAAATAATTAAAAATGAACCACTTTCTAAAAAAAATATGTAATTTACATATTATATAAATTCTGAAAAAAAGGTAATTTAAAAATGCAGGTCTTAGTCAAACATCTATATGATTGAAACATAGTAGGTTAAACTGAAATCGGGATCTTGTAGTTCTATATTAAGATTCACTAACATGTTAAGATTTAATAAAAAAAGAAATTGATAACAACAAGAAAAAACATTTTTGGCTGCGTAAAATGACGTTTAGATCACTATCCACGTCAAGACGTAACGATAAATTTTTTAACATCGGCCTAATTTACAAATGTCGTAATTCCAAAAATAACATTTTCTTATTGTGCTCTTTTGTAATGATAATATAACAAAAAAAAAAAAAATTGGACTTGATACAGTGACTTAGTGCTACTCACCACGACACAAGATAGAGTTAAAAATTTATTTTATTTTATATACAATGATATTAATTATCATTTTTGAAAAAACCTCTTTGAATGAAGCTTATTCCGAATATTTTTTTAATATTAAGCATGTGTATAAAAATTATAAAAAAAATTGTGTCACAAAAATTACTTACATTTTTAACCTAAGCTTTATATAGATGATGTATTAAAGAATTAATATTTTGTTAAAATTTGAAGTTTTAACAATTAAATTAATAAATTATATCAAAATAAATCAAATCGGTTTCGTCGTGAAATAATTATTTAAAAACTCATACAGTTATTTAGCTACATTTAGTACATTTGTACTAAACCTTAAATTTTATAAAACATATGGTTCTTACAATTGTAGAACAAATATTTTGTAAGCTCAAAATGAAGCAAAGCTCGGTTAATTATAGGGTTTGCAGGATACTAAGTAAATATTAAGTTACCTACCTACTCATAAAAATAGTAAATGATTAAACATTTTTAACATTTATTAAACATTGAAAATTCTATGTTTTTATATAATCTTATATATTTAAGTAATCGTATATTAACTTGTCCAATTAAAGGCTTAGTAATTAAAACTTCAAGTAAATTAATTAAATCTCAAAAATAACTTCATATTGATTAATTTAAAAACATGTGTTTTTACTTCGTTTTTTAATTATTGAAATGAATATTGACTTATGGCTTAACTATAATAGTATTTTAAGGTTTTATAAACATTATCATAATATAAGTGCTAGGTATATAGTATAATATATATAATATAAACTAACATTGCATTACATTTTCCATTCTTAAAAGTGAATATGAATATTTTATTGTTTAAAAAAATGTTATTCAGATACCTATATACCATTATAATTATTGTAAAATGTACTATTTGTGAAAATGTTGGATATTGTGAAATACTTCCTATAGGTACAAAAAAAAGAACTAAAGTATCGATTTTTTAGATTTTTTAGTTCTAGTTAAGAGATGTTATGATTTATCTCCTATAAAATGTTCAGGAAATGCAGACATAATAACTGTGTATGTGAAAAAATAAAACAGTATGAAATTATGAAATTTTCAAACTACGTATAGGTATTATAGGTGTATCTATTATTAGGTAGTCAAACAATAGTTGAATTAATTTAAAACCTTTTTTATCTCAACATTTTAAATTTATCTTATAATTATACCATTGACACTTTTTGATTTACATGTTACCTGCAGAGTTTGCATTTGAAAAAAAATTCAGTTTTATGTTATTTACAATTAAAACGTTACACAATTTTTGCGTTTATCGATATTTAGAATTAAAACATTATACAAGTTTTGCGTTTATCGTTGTTTAGAAGTGTTGATACCTATTAAATGTATTAATAATAAGTAATGCGGGCAGATATAATGGCCCAGATACGGAATATAATATAATAAATTCTAATGTTCGTATGCATGAAATAAATATTTCTACGAAACCAATATAACTTTAAAATAAATGGATTTTTAATTATTTCATTTTGCGTTATTTTTCGTTCAATAAAATTCTTTAAATTACGTTTTGCGTAATGTTTTGTTTTGCAGTATTTAATTATTTTTGATTATCGCTTTCCGTTACAATTACGTTAACAAATTTCAATAGTTTTTTGTCAAATATAACTTTTTAATCATAACGTTATTATAATGTTTGCAAGCCCTACACGTTACTAAAATATACTATAGGTACGTCTATTGATTCTTGACTTCGAATTATCTAAAAACAGGTATTGGTTACGATATAAAAGGTTTTCATTTATTTTTTATTTTTTGAGCATCATCTTTAGGGTAGTTATCTTACCATTTTAAAATTGTATTCTTTCATTTGATGTTGAAGTATACCACGTACCAGTAATTTTTTTCCACAGGGAACTAATGAGAATTTCAAAACATGATTAAGTACCAACTAGATAAGATATCCAATCAAATATAGTGTCATAATGAGTAGGTATATGACACTTTTAACACTTCTGTTCTATTTATAAAAATTATTATGGGTACATCAAATGAAAGAAACATTTTATTGTACTCGCTGCTTACAACAAATAATAACAATATCGTCAATATACAATTTCATTACTTATAGTTACTACTATTGTTGTACTTTAATAAATTCACGAAATAATATTGAAATATAAATGGTTGAGTATAGTTAAATCTTGAAATTAAACTTCTAATTTCTAAAGCAAAAATTGCATATTATGTAAATTCAAAAAGAAAACAAATAAGGAAATGCTACTTTACGAGCGTAAACGACTCACTTCCTGGTTTCTATACGTAATGTATGAGTTTAAAAATAAAACATCTAATATTCCGTAATTAATATTATTTTACCTATTCATATGGCAATATTAATGTCTCCATAAGTTAAATTATTTAACATCAAAATATCTCATGGAAGAATATTTAACAGATCTAATTAAACATCAAGTATTTAGTAGATGTTTGAAATAATATAATAATATTTAATGAATTTATTATTTAATATCTATGAAACAGTTAAAAATTGTAGAATACAGACAATTATACTTTGATAAAAGGAAGACCTAAAATAATAGTTTAAAATATATATATATTTGTTTTTATTATATTATGATCTATAGACCACACTGCCGCAGTGATGTTGACAACTATGACCATGAAAGCCAAGCTTGAAAAACACAACAACTAACAAGCATATTATATGGTATTTTATACGAAATATTAAATCTTGAGTAACAAAAATTATAAAAAGTTTTTTATTTATATATATATATATTATATTATATAGGTGGTGTACAGGACTGAACATAGCTCAACAATAATTATTCCACGACTTCAAAATAGTAATGTTGAGTACTGGCCAAACGGCGAAGAGTGAAGACTCATAATATTACATATATTACATATATTACATATATTATTATGAATTATTATTTGCTTTACTTCATACTAATTTTAACTAAATAACCAAAATCTATTTTTTCAATACTACTTTGTCGTAAATTGCATATATTTTTGTTTTTTGTTCGAAACCCATTATGAAATATCCAAAATTACTTGTATAATAAGTACCATCTATGTCCAATCTTGAATCGATATAGAGGATATGCATGCAACTTGTGAACCACTTTTTCTACCAGCATATATGTTTCAGATATAATGAACACACTACAGATCATAAAAAATAGATAGCTATTTATCACTAAAGCTTAGAACTTAGAATTTAAAATAAATAATATTATTTTAATTTATTTTTGTCTCAACTGAACTATAATAATAATTAATTGAATTATAATTAATGTGTTAACATTTTATAACAAAATAGTTTTTAATAATAAATATATAATTGTCAATAGAATTAAAAGCGGATATTCCTAATATTAAAAAAATACAAGCTTAGATTTTTACTAACTTTAGCAACCATATAGCAGCTATAGCATCATTTTGGATGTAACGTTCGATTTAATGACAATGACAATTAAGACTTATGCATTTAACAAAAATAAATTAGAATTTATATTACATATAAAAGGGTGATTTACTGATTTACCATGAATGCACCTCTCTCTTTTATCTTTTAATAATGCATTTTTTCAAATTCTGATATTAAGTAATTATAATTTTAAGTAATCATATTTTTACATACCTATAGATTGTTTTACTATTTTAATGGTATAATTCCGTGCAAATACTATCATATTTTTTCAAATTAAGACCACTTTTTTTACTGTAAATTATGAACAGGGTGATTTTTTTAGAAAATGTCACATATAATTTGAAATTCAAAAGAGTAGATCCTGAGTTGAATGTTGCAGGTCTTATAAGTTATAAAAACATTATATGATAAGTATAATAGTCTAATAGCCATTAACAATGATTTTACATAAAATATAAAATAGATGAAATAATTAATTTTTATACTTGCACAATTTTTACAAATTATAAAATTGTAATAAAATAATTTTAAAATCATCATAGCCCTAAATCTCTTAACCTGTTATCATAGTCCATTATCCGTAGTACATACAATTTAATATCTCAAAAACTACTCTTTCGAATGTATATTTATATATTTCAACATTTTTGAAAAGGCCATCTCCTTAACAAAGCGTACAACAAAATAGATGGTTCTATTTTGTAAAAAAAAAACTTTATCAAAACGGGACACTTCAAATTGCATTTTTAAATTTAAGGGTTCTCAAATATGATCCATAAGTACCTATAATTAAAAATGTAAAAATCATAATTTGATAAATTCTTTATTAGAGGAAAACATGCAAGAGGTGTTGCAGAGTATTCTTGGAAAATAATTACTATATACATATAGTGTTATATTATATGCTATAACTTGTATATATGATATTTTAAGTATGTGCCAATGTATATTAATTGATCCGGTCCCATATGCTAATTTTCAATATATTACAGAGACTCACCATTGCCGTAGACATTACATTGTCTGTGGCATACACGTCAACTGATTACCTATTACCTATACTGTCGATTTGTGCAGCGTATAGCAGCCGTTTCAAAATCACATTTATGTTTTTTATTTCGTCGGGTCGCGCGCATCATATTATATAGTATTTCAAATTATTACTATTAATAATTGTCCCGCACCGGCGTCCCCTATACATATATATGTATATATGTGTATATATGTGTATGCAAAAGGGTAGCAGCGGCGGGCGCGTTGAATAGAATTGAGATAGGGACGAGAGAGAAGGGTTTACGATTCGGTCGGGGCTGGGGTTGTTCCACGTTCACATCCTCCTCTCTCAGTGTTTTTTATCCTCTGGTTTTTTTCAACGACTAACGCTGCGTTGTAGATTGACGGTGGTCTTTTCGAAAACAAAATAGATATTGTTTAAAATAATAATTATGAAAAAAAACGAAACGCCTTAGTTTTCAAAAATGATTATTTGTATTTTTTTGTTTTTCTCAATCATTTTTCCTCTCTTAGAACTTAAACGATTTAAATAATAAATGTATGTAGTATACGTACCTATATTATATGGAAATCGGATTAAATAGGTAAAAGAAACATTTTTTTTGTCATGTAATCAATATACATATTAGTGTATTATGTGTATGCTGTTGTACCTATAGTCCCGTATATTCTATGTATAGATAATTTGTTATTTATAAATAGTTTACGTTGTAAATCTAATAAATACACAGGCATTATAGAAATTAATCAGCATTAACAAAAAAAAGAGATACTGGTGACGAGTTTGGAGTCGCAATATAGGGTTTATTATTATATTATATTTTGTTCAAGGAAAATCGAAGACATAATTTATGCAAACGTTTTACTGCTATCTACTTTTAGTTGATTTATATATACTTCCCTCCGCCTACATTGAGATGTGCGAAACGGGCAATTTTCGGTTTCAACGTCGTTTGAAGTCAGAACTTCTCTGAGGGTTTCCGTGGTGATCCACAATCCCTTCATCCTTTAACACGACGATACTTCAAAAGAAAATTTAAATTCTCTCGAGATTCAGAGTACCAAGTTAAAATTGTAGAGAAAATAATATAAGAGAAAATTATAAAACTTATTTGTCAGAAATTCTTTTATTACTTTAATGCTGACCAGGGATCCATAAACACTAATTATAGTATTGAAAAGTTAGAAATAAGTTAAAGTTATTAGAAAATTAAAATTTTTGGTTCGTACAATTTTCAAGTTAGCACAAACATTTTTTTTTCAAGAAAGATTTAAGTTTTGTATATAGTTTGATCTATTATAATAATTTTATTTTGTTTAAAATGTTTCCTCAAAATAGACCATAACAAAAATACCCATCTCAAATATATCAGATAAAAAGAACTACCTAAAAAATTATACTGTAGGTGTACCTATACTGGCTGCACATATTTGAATACAAGTTATAAAACGTTATATAGGTGACATTAAAAAAAATTTTAATTAATATTAAATAAGTAACAAGTTTTTATAAAAGTTTAATTTAAATACATAATTATTTATTTTAACATCGAACTTATACTAATTTATTTTATGATAAGCCATATGTACAGTGGATTAATTTTTTTAAGAAATTTTAATACACTCGTATTTGTTGAGAAATTTTGAGTATCCTTTATGTGACATAAAAACCAGATTGTTTTTTAATTTTTTAAATACTTTTTAATTTTTATGAAATCAATTCACGGCACACGGTGGTTATATGCCCTATATATGTGCAATTAAGGTGAGGGCTTAAAAGGGCTTAGAACTCCCAGCTCCGAGATTAGCACGCGCAAACATTTTGCTTAATTACGTAATATTAATTAATAATTACGTAGGTATTAAAAAAAACCATATTAATGGTGAATAGTATATATATAAAATACATCAGAGAAAGTTATTGTTATTATGATAACTTTTTGACGCGGGTTGGGAAACTATTTTTTAAGAACATTTGTAAATAAAAGGATAGTGTATATATAGGTACCTACACTTAAATAACAATATGTTCCTGATGAGTTGATGTACAAGATTACCTATTAGAAAAAGCCCCGTATAAAATATTAATAGGTATACTGCCCAAAAATCATCTAGCCTTTTAATTTATATTAATTTTTTTTATTGGTCTCTTGGAAGTGTCACTAAATGAAAAAAACATATCGGGTTATGTGAAATATATATTATATACGTTTATAATATATTAACAAATTTGAATGTAAAGATATTATTCTTAATGGAACTCTACATATTGTTAATTATACAGTATTCTTAGGAAAATTTAAGAACTTAAAGACTTAAATATAGTAAGACCAGTTTCTATAAAATGTTTAGAACATTGTTTTTTGAACATAATTTTGTAAATTTTACAATTGGAAAACCAAAAGAAAATATCAAGTACCTAATCATAGTGATATATTTAATTTTAAAATGATTGCAACTTAAACCAAATACTTTACTCAACCATGCTTTGTATTTGTGATGCCTATATTGTCGATAAGTGCCTACATAATAATTTATATTGTTTTGAAAAAATCATAACATTTTGAAATTATAATTGGGCCGCTTCATATAAAAAAAAATATAGGCAAGTGGGTGTCACTCTGCTATACATTAGGTTACAAGTGGGTCACAGTAATGGATGGTGTTAAATTTGAATTCAAAAATATAATACTATCATTGTATACGAAAAACGATTCTGAGCGAAGACTGTCAGTCAACCTATAATATATTTGATAATATTATAGTGAATAAAGTAATTTATTAACTTATTTATATGGAATCTTGTTTTCAATTTTCAATCTTTAAATATAAAAGTTTTACGTTTTATAAATTTTTAATCATTTTTAAATTTTAAATTTGATCGATTTTGTAAAAATTTGAACTTTAAATACTTATAAATAAAATTTGTACCTAGGTACAGGTATTTTTTATATTTTTCAACTACTATTGTAAAAATATATCAGGAGCCTTATACTAAATTTTCACACTTTTTGACCCGATAAATAAAATTATATTGACATTAATAGAAAAAAAAAAACTGAAAACATGGACACCGAAAATGTAAACCTCTCAAAACAAGTCAAAATAATTTGAAAATTGTATCGTGTATATAAAATGCTATTACAAACATTCAGTGAAAGTTCATGTACTACGGTTATTTGTTTTAGAGTTACACCTGCAAAAACAAAAATTGGTTTTGTCGAAAACCAATATTCCGTAAAAACTACCGTTTTTCCTTAATTTGTATTTTATTTTTCCCTGAGCTTTTGAAAACTATTGAGAATTTAAAATTTTTACCTACCGAATGCGCTAACTTTATTTACTTTCCCACCGAACAAGATACTGTAGAAGAAAATTTAAGCAGTGTTATACTGCCCCAAATGGGCAGACAAAAAAAAAATTTTTAAAAAAGCACACATCATTGTAAAATCAATAATATTATATAATATTATATGGATAAACCAACGATTAATATACTTACCTATGTTATTTTTCTTCCTAACATGAATTCATTTTTTGAAATAAGTGATCCAAAACTTAATTTATCAAATTATATACTTTACACAACAAATTATATTTTTTACGTCAACCATTCCAATTTTTAATTTTTTAATATTTAAAAAAAAATTACGTTTATAAGAAGAAAACTATGTGAATATTTTAACAATTATGTTTTAATACAAATGTGTTTCAATTATTTATGTTAAAAAGTTGTAGTTGTATTATATTATCTTGGAAACTTCAAAAGCTTATTATTAATTTTTAACATTTTAATTTATGTTGGTGCAATATAACCTAAAACTGTCAAGAATAAAATTATAATTTTATAGTAATTTATCAATTTTGCAAAGTAGATTTACCTATTGACTTAAATTATAAATTAAAAATTATAACTTTGTAGACTATAGGTATAAATATTAAAATAAATAACATTTTTATTATTAATAAACATAGGTATTTATAATTTATAATAATTTACAACATTTATAAAATTACAAAAATGTATAGTTCAATAAAGTTACATAGAATTTCTTAGTTTTAATTAATACTTATAGATAAAATTAAAAAATTATAATTATTCGAAATTTTATGTAACTTTTTTGAATTAGAAATGTTTGTAATTTTTTAAAAATATATAATTTATAAATAAAACTTATTCACGAGTTTGGTGCAATAATGGTTTACAGGAGATTGTTCTGAATTTCGAGTGGAAACAAATAATGGAGATTCTGTTGTTTTCTACACAATCCCCACAATTATTGTTGTCATACAAATAAATTTAGAAGATCCCGTGTATAAGTATATTATCTGAGTGTATTGTATCTCATCTGTGCATTCTATATTTTAGTATATTCGGTAGGTTCAAGTATAATAAATTTTCACTAGATTTAACACCATATTTTTTTTTCAATTTGATTCACTGCAATTTACTTGCATAGCCTTGTGCAATTGAATCAATCAACTCGCGAGAACTGCAAGCAAGGACTCCAGCTACAACTGTAGGCATATCAACCGATAACGCTAAAAACATGCACCGCTATCGACGTAAACCCTTGTAGGGTCACCAAATAGCGGACCGTCTTTATCTGGACCATCGCGGACAAGAAGTTAATTTTTTTGTTGGTGAAGTAAATGAGGTTTTCGATCATTTTCATTTAATTTATTAATTTTCCCTTCACTCTCTTTGGATAAACGTGTAGCTATATAACATTTTGATGTGGTCGGAAAATTTTCTGAATACCTAAAGTGGCCCTCAAAGAATATTAATTGGGCATGAGCCCTGCCCTATGTATAAGCATATTGTTATGTTTAATTTTTGGATCTGCTGCACGCGTTGTTTGTGTAAAAACGACGACGGTGATAGCGTTCTCGACGTGATACGTCGTGTATAATGTATAATGTATTTTAACGTTGTATAGTTATTTAGGTGCGCGCAAGAGAGAGCGAGGGCGTCCGGCACGGTGTCCCGGTCACTGACCGACACGGCGGCGGTCGCCACTGCCGCCGCCACGGCAGCGTCAGCAAGCAGCAGCGGCAAACTGCAGCAGTGGCTTTCACCAACGTGAACATATAGCTGCAACAGCATCTGCATCGCCATCCACGAACGTGGCTTGTGTGTGATTACGAATATAATATACGCACACATTATAGGTACATAATATTATTATATATTATTCTGAAATATTGTTATCGTCAACGCGTCAACTGCAATTTCGAAAAAAAAAGAAAAAACGCGTCGACACGCATAAAAACCGATACGAAGACGCTGACGGTTCTCCGGCCGATGGCTCGTCGGCGACGGCGGCGTCCTATATAATATTATTATTATGACCCGCGCGCTGCAATAATAATACAACGCGACGTGTATATTATAACGCGGTACGACAGAGTCGACAGCGCGTTATAATAATAAAATGCATTGCAAAACGTCATGAGTACTCATGACGTGTGCACAGCGATGGGATTAAACGGAGTGAATATAATAATATAACATGGATGTTCCCCGACTGGGCCCTAGCCCGTGTGGCAACCTGGAGTCGGCCCCTAAACATTTTTTTAGCTACTTTAACAAACTGACGATTAGATATAATATAATGCTCGGCGGGTACGAATGTACGAAGTGTGAATAACAGATCGCCTGTGGCCTGTGGGAGCTAATAATATAAGCATTGATTATAAATACTATAGTATTTATAACCAATGATATAAGTAATCAACTAATAATTAATAATAAGTATAAAGTAATAACCGCATCTCAAACGCACACCCGCATAATATAGACCATCTACATATTGTATTTATTGACAATGCATAATAATATTATATTATCGTCTATGTGATTGTATAAATATTACAAATTACAGTTAATATTTACAGCGAGAACAGAGAGTAGGGACAGGCTATCCAAGCTTATACAACCAAGTAGTATTTATACATTTTTAGATTCTGAATGTATGCGATGAATGTATTAATTTTACGATGATGTAAGTATGTTTTTTTCATGTATCTGAACATGATTTATATAAGAAAAAATACTTTGGAGATGGCTTCTTGTGACGAATTGATCAAATTGGTACTTTTGAAAGATCAAAATTGAAAATTCCCAGTACTTTTCAAAATAATTGGAAAAAAACTAGTTTTTAACTAAATTGATTTTCTTATTATATTGTAATTTGTATATCAAAAACTAATAACTGTAGATACTTGAAATTTTCATACATTTTTTGTATAAGCATTTTCTAAACATGATGTAATTTTAAAAATATGTTGGCTCTTTTTGAGCTATTTATATACATAATATGAAATTTTTCAAAAAATCTAACAAATATTATTTTTCTTATGACAAATGTCGTTAATTTGTGTCAATTCGCCAAAATTTTAAATCAAAAATGTATAAAAAATGTTATATGCATATAACTAAAATTGGAAATTTAACACAATATCCACAAATATTGTTTTAATCGTTTGAAGCTCAAGCGGAAAACAACAATTTCTTCTCAAAAGACTCCCTTATTTTACTGTAATTAATTAATATAATATAGTTTTAGATTTGAGTGGATCGATGAATGTATTGATTTCACAATGATGTGGTTTTTTTTATTTTATTTTTCATTTTGTGTCTGTCATCACCATTAAGGACAATAAAAATGTTTAGATTTTTTTCATCAGTATTTTTTCTGATGGGAAATTTAATCCAGTCGCTACTTTAGGGGGTTAAAATTAAAAAAATTTCTAATATTTTCGAGAGGGCAGGGAAAATGAAAAGAAAAATGAAGGAAAAATGGGAATTTTTTAGTGTAACTCTAAAACAAATTACCGTAGATACATGACATTTTAACTGGTTGTTTATATTAGTTTTTCTATACACGATGACATTTTCAAAAAAATATTGATTTGTTTTGAACTGTTTACGGACATATTTTCCAGTTACCAAATTTTTTTAATTTTTTTTTTCTTTGAATGTCAATAAAATGTTATTTATCGGGTTACAAAGCGTGAAAATTTAATACAAGGCTCCTGATATATTTTTACAATAGTAGTTGAAAAATATTAAAAATACATATGCACAAACTTTATTTATAAGTTCAAATTTTGACAAAAGGCTTAAAAATCACGAAAATTTGTAAATTATTTTGAGTTAGAAATTCATAAAAGATGTTCTCAATTTAAATCTAAGATTTTAAAATGTAATACAAGATTTCTTATAAGGCTATAAACCGTTATCAAAAAAAAAATGTCTTTTAGAAAGTCAAATTAAATTTTTATGAGAGTTTAAAGTTTAAATTTTTACAGCATTGGATATTCATTTGATTTCTCATGTAACGATTTTCTTATTGTGTTGTAGTAATACGAAAATGAATAACCGTAGACACTTGAGATTTATATCATATGTTTTTTCACCAATTCCTATATTTGATAAAATTTTCAAAATATTTTGACTTGTTTTGAGCTGTTTACGGACAATTTCAAATATCAATTTTTTTAGTTTTTTTTTTCTATAAATATCAATAAAATGTTATTTTTTGTACCAAAAAGCGTCAACATATAATACAAGACTCTTGATATATTGCTTAAATAGCAGTTAAAAATTTTAAAAATATACATGAGTATAGGCACAATTTTTTTTTATAAGCATTTAACGTTCGATTTTTGACAACATTTATCAAATTTAAATTTAAAAAGGTGGGTAAGTGGGTGTAGCTCTGCTGTACAGTAGGTTACAAGTGGGTCACTGTAATGAATGGTGTTAAATTTGAATTCAATTATATAATATCATTGTAAAGAAAAACGATTCTGAGCTAAAACGGTCAGTCAGCCTATGCTACTACTAAGTATATTTGATGATATTATTTGGAATAAAGTAATTTATTTATTTTAATAATAATATTACCTATTTACGTGGAACCTTTTTTTAAATTTTCAATTCTTAGATATAAAAGTTGAACAGTATATACATTTTTAACTACAAAATAATTATTAAATTTTGTCAAAATATGAACTTTAAATTCTTGTAAAAAAAAAATATGTTTTTGTATTTTCAATATGTTTCAAATATTATTGTAATAATATATCAGGAGCCTTCTATTAAATTTTCAAGATTTTTTACAAAACAAATAACATTTTATTGATATTTATAGAATAAAAAACTAAAAAAAATTGTATCGTGTGTACAAAATGTTAATATAAACATTCAGTGAAAAGTCTTTAAGTACAAAACAAAAATCGATTTTGTCGAAAATTCAAGTTTTTCCTTAATTTTTAGATTCTGAGTGGAAAGATGAATGTATTGATTTTACAGTGATGTGTGTTTTTTTATTTTATTTATTATTTTATTTTTTATTTTTGTGTCTGTGTACACGATTAGTAGTCGAAATAATGCTTCGATGTTCAACTTCAGTATCTTGGTCGATGGGAAAGTGAATCTAGTTGGTACTTTTAGGAGGTCAAAATTTAAAATTAACAAAAGCTTACAAATGCGCCCGGAAAAACAAAATAAAAAATAAGAAAAAACTGGAATTTTTACGCAAAATCGGTTTTTGACATAATCGATTTTGGCTTATGGTGTAACTCTAAAATAAATGATGATAAATACATGCAATTTTCACTGAATGTGTATATAAGCCTTTTCTAAACATGCAAACAATTTTCAAAATATTTTGAATTGGTACGGATATACTCAGTTTCCAACGTTTTTAGGTTTTTTTTCTATGAATATCAATAAAACTTTATTTGTTGGGTAAAAAAGCTTGAAAATTTTATACAAAGCTAATACTATGTTGTTACAATGAAATTTGAAAAATATTAAAAATCCTTAGTCAGAGTTTTTTTTTCAACAGTATCTTTTCTTGCAGTATAGTTTTCAAAAGCGTCCTAAAAAACAAATGAAAAATTATGGAAAAACTGGAAATTTTAAGCAATTTTTGACTAAATCGATTTTGGTTTTTGGTGTAACTCTAAAACAAATAATAGGTAGTAGATACATGCAATTTCGACTGAATGTTTCTATTAGAATTTTCTATACATAGTGTTTTGTAAATTACTTTTTAAAAGTAATGAAATTACATTACTCGTTACTTCAAATATTTTTATTTAAATTACATTTGCTTTACCTAAAATTATTTTTAGCACGTTACATTATTTTTTCATTAATATAGTAGTGCGTTACAAATAACGTTACTTTTTTTATCATTTTTTTTTTAAGCATATTCAATTCATAGGATTCAATTATTAAGTAAATATTTTACAATCATAGATCTAGTGATAATAGACCTATGTTAGTATTATGTACGAATTTACAATCATCTCACTTATATGGTTATATAGTCATAACTCATAAGTCATAAATCATAATTAATTTTTATTAAACTTTATTTTTAAACTGAACTATTTTCTTTCTGCTAATAAAGTGATAACATTTATTCCTGGAATGTTTAGTAATATTGTTAACTATAATTATCGGAATAAAAAATAAATATAATTGATTTTTAATTTTTCTAGGATATCCTATACCTGTAATACATTCAAAACTATTATTCTAATAACGTAGAAAATAACACGTTAGTGCTTTACTTCATATAATTTACTTTTCAAAAGTAATTTTTTTGCAATTTTGTTACTGTTACTGTTAAGTAAAATGTAACGAAATTACTGCCGCGTTACTGAAAAAGTAATCGCATTTCAGTAATTTGAATTTGCGTTACGTTACTACCCAACACTGTCTATACACCATAACAAGTGTTTACTGACATTTTCAGTTTCCAATTTTTTTTAGTTTTTTGTTATTCTATAAGTATCAATAAAATGCTGTTTGTTGGGTTAAAAATCTTGAAAATTTAATGGAAGGCTCCTAATATATTGTTTCAAAGACAGATGAAAAGTATTAAAAATCCGTAGTCACAATTTTTTTTCGATAAACATTTAAATTTCAAATATTGACAAAATACGTAAAATTCACGAACATTTGCAAATTATTTTGAGTTAGAAATTCATAAAAATTTATCTTTTGAAATCTAAGATTTGAAAATGTAATACAAGGTTCCTCATAAGTTTGTTTACCTTATAAAAAAAAAAAAATATCTACAAGCAAATCAAATTAAATTTTTATGAGCGTTTGGAGTTCATATTTTTAGAAGATTGGATATTCACTTGATTTCTCATGTAGCGATTTTGTTATTTTGTTGTAATTCAAAAACAAATAACTGTAAATACATGAAAATTTCACTGAATGTTGATATTTTTATTTTCTATACACCATAACATTTTGATAATATTTTGACTCTTTTTGAGCTGTTTACAGACATTGTCAATTTTCAATTTTTTTAGTTTTGTTTTCTATAATTGCCAATAAATCTGTATTTGTTGGGTAATAATGCGTGGAAATTTAATACAAAGCTCCTGATATATTGTTACATTAGCAGTTGAAAAATATTAAAAATATACATCCACAATTTTTTTTTATAAGCATTTAAAGTTCAAATTTCGACAAAATTTATCAAATTTAAATTTAATAATTATTTTGTAGTTAAAAATTTATAAAATGTTCAAATTTTATAGCTAAGGATTGAAAATGTAAAACAAGGTTCCACGTAAATAGGTTATATAGGTATAAATTACTTTATTCACGATAATATCATCAAATATACTTATAGTTATATCATAGGCTGACTGACCGTTTTTCTTATACAATGATATTATATTATTGAATTCAAATTTAACACGATCCATAAAGTGACCCACTTGTAACCTACTGTACAGCAGAGTGACTACCCACCTCTTTTTCTTTTGTTTTTCACGGTGATTTTGACTCAACTAAGTACCAACTAGATTCACTTTCCTATCAGAAAAGATACTGATGAAGAAAATCTAAGTACTTTTACTGTCCTAAATGTAATGACAGACACAAAACAAATAATAAAAACACATCATAGTAAATTTAATTCATTCATCGCTCTGCTCAGAACCTAAATTTATTTTGTAGTTAAAAGTTTTTTTTTAAATGTTCAACTTTTATAGCTAAGGATTGAAAACTTATAACAAGGTTCCACGTAAGTCTGTTATTTTGTAACCAAAAAATATCAAAAATATTATATAACATTTTATGTTCAAATGTTTAGGAAATTACATATTACATAACTAAGAATAACAAATTTATTTATTTTGTTGTAATTTTATAATTAATTCAACCTACTGGCTATACCGGTGGATACCACCTCAAAAAATATTTTTTACATTAAATATATATTATAGCATATTGTCACAAATATAGTAGAGGTTAGATACCTACCCATAAATAGTTCAATTAGTACTTGATAAGAATGTACGTATACGTAAGTGTAAAAATTGCTTGTGTGTAAGGAAAGTAAGAACATTTTTAAGCCACCCCCCAAACAAAAATCTTGGGTGAGCGCCTGATACCATCCATTATACAGTGACCCACTTGTAACCTATACTGTACAGCAGAGCGAATTCCATTTACCCACCTTTTTTCATACTTGAACTTTTCATAAAATTTTTATATTATCATTTTCAACACATGGTATAGTTTTCTAAATATTTTGAGTTATTTATAGACATTTTCAATTTATAATTAAATATCGACGAAAAAATATTCGCTTGAAAATTAAAATAAAAGGTTGCTCATAACTCATAAGTAATTAATACTGGAACCAAAATATCTAAAAAAAATATGTAATAATATATGTTTTTTTATTTTACAAGTTCAAATCTGGACAACATTAGATATTTAAACTAAGATATTTTTCGTGGGGATTTGAAAATTGTACGTATATTATTTAATTATTATATTAATTTATACATAAAAATTACAATGTCATTATGACATTTCCAAAACATTTAGAATAATTTTATACTATTGTCGATTTATATATACTACGAAGTACGAACCTATCATAGATTACCTAATATCACTCTATGGAACCTATTCACACCGTTCTACGGTAAGTTGGTATTACATCAAAAGTTAATAACAATAATACATTAATACATCATATCAATATAATATTATATACCATTGTCCATTGTAATAATTAAATATTAATAATAATATAATCAATGCAATGTTTTTGGCAAAAAATATTTCTACATATACCGTATACCGTATACTCATAAGTAATACTTATAATAAAATAAATTACATTAATAGCAATATCAAAAAAACATGAAATTTACTGAATAATATTATAATATGCTGAGTGCTGACTGCTGACATACCGTCTTCGTTCAGAATCGTTTTCATACATACATTTACAGTGATTTACTCAATGACGAGATACACTCGACACCTACTGCAGGTGGTTACCTACTTTCCCGCTTTAAAACAATAAGTTTGTATTTGAATATAGTTTTCTAAAAGTTTTCTTTCTATATGAATATTTTACTTAAAATAAATAGCTTATAGATACACGTTTATTTTGAATTTAAAGACATAATTAATTTATATAATATATTTAACTCAAAAATGTTGCCCTAACGATTGTAATTTTTTATCAGGCCCTTTGCAATGCTTGTGGAATGGGAGGGCTTATTCCTTAAATCCACCACTGGAAGTACCATTTTCTAAATTATAATTTATAACAACAAATTCATCATCAAAAGACATCGACCATCAGTCGCTATAATAATATTGCCATCATTCGCGTCATCCGACGTGTTTACGTGCCGCGTACATCGGACGGGTCGCCGGGCCCGCATGGGACATCGAATGGCCGCAGAGTCAGACCCATTCTCGGGGTTAGCCGCTGTGCTCCGCGTGCAGTTTCTGTTGCAGCGGGGACGGTCTCTCGCGTACCACCGAAACCGGCGGTGCAGCCGTTTCGGCGCGGAGGGATTGGGCTACACAGTGGTATATACTGACGGAGTGACGGTGAGATGATGGACAGAGACGGAGTTTGGAAGAGTGAGCGAGCGAGCGATGGAGTGAGTGAGAATAACAACCAGCGAGCAGCCGGAGCCAGAGCAACACACTTCGGGTACGCCGCCCCCGAACGATGTACCCACCCGAGGCGGCGGTGGCGGCAGCGGCGGAGCGGCTATATAATATAACAGCGGCGGCGTCCTACAGCCCGTAAACGGTACCACCGCCCTCCACAGCCGACTTTAACGCACATAATATATATACTTATGTATGGGTGTGTGAGTGTATATATATATATATATGTATATGCATGTATATAATATACAATAAATATATATATATATGCAGCTCGTGCGTTAGGGCCCTACGGTCCTATATAGCCCCCCACCCCACACCCGCCCGCCAACCAACAGTAACTGCGTGGCAGCTGCACCACCGCGCGTCCCACTACGACGCTGCTCCACCACACAACGCTATACATAAAGCAACTATGGCGGTGCGCGCGGTGGTGGCAGTGATGGTGTTGCTGTGGTGGCGGTGAGGCGGGGGACTGTGAACGGCGAGCACCGGCGGCGCTGTTATAGTAGTTTACTACTACTACAAGCACGCCGTACCACTACAACTACCATACAAACGTCGACGGTGAGGAGGCGGTTGGAGGGTGGAAAGAGACGGGTCGAGAGGTGGCGTGCGAGCGAGACGGAAATCGCAACGGCGAACGGGTGAGTGGCGGTCGAGTGGTAGTATGGTCTGGGTATATCAGTGAACGGCGGGCGGGCGGGCGGCGGTGGCGATGAGAGAGACTGTGGGGCGCGCACGTGGGGAAGAAAGAGAGCCATAACGGAAGAGGTGAGAGGGTCGGACGATGGTGAGACGGCAACGGTGCGAGTGAGAGCGGGTGCGAGTGAGAGGGACCGAGTGAACCGGTGACGGGAGTCCGAATGAGCGAGACGGAGAGAAACGACCGTGTGTTGTACTACTACTACGGTACGACGACGATCCGCCGCCGCCGTTCAAACTATCGCCGTCGCACGGTTTCCAACGGCGTACTCGGCCACGATGCACAAAGCAATATTAGAAGTAGTAGTGGTTGCCGCCGCCGCGTACTAGTAAAATATTATTATTATTAAAGCAGTGCAGCCAACACCCGAATGCGCGCGCGTATAAAACCATAAACGCGGCCACGAGCTGCGCTCGGCCCACAGGACGCCGCTTGACGGTCTTGACTCTTGATGATGTATCCTCTCGCCGTGGCACCACCACTCACTGTTGCTGTTGTTCCTCTGCTGCGGCGGCGACGATAATTTTTAAACCGTACAGGCCACGACCGTACGCCAACCAACACGTCTTTAACCGAAAATTCCCTTTTTTTTCCTTCTCTACTCTTTGACCTATAATATCCATTTGGGGCAGTCGGGCCGATAACAACTCATTAATGTAAACGTTATGGCCCCAAACGTACAGTAATAATAATAATATTATAGTATTCTGAGTATTCACATCTGAAGATAACGCACCGCGATTGAAAATTAGGCACATCCATTATTTAAGATGTGGAATAGGGAAAAAAAGAAATTTGAATTACCTACACCACAGTACCCACACTTGGGTGGTCGTTGAGGATCGGTGTCGACACTACGACGCCAGAGCGTTATTTCAATGCATTATATTATTATTTTCTTAAGGATTTAAATATTTTTTCGGATATCTACGAATATTATTTTTATTATTATTATTATTATTTATTTATACACTGAGTATCACGAACACGAATTTTGTTATACGTAATCCTCTGCCTAAATAAATTGATCGCAGCACTGCACCGTCGCAGTCGCTACGTAAAATTCGATTAATTACCGAATTCAGAATTAGTTAGTTTCGTCCCAAAATCCATTTATGATGTAAATTGCAGCCCTGGGGTTTTTTTTGTGTAAGTGTACAAACCGTGTATTTTACAATAATGTGATTTTTTTTAGATACTGAAGTCTGTTATCATTTTTTCTTGTAAAATAAACGTACCACAACTTTTAAAACGCCTATAAAAAATACCTCATACTTATAGATTGTATTACTTTTTTTATTTTCATTATAGTTACATCAAGTTGCTGCTAATTATTATTTGCTGTCTGTAAATGACAAATAATTTTTTGTGAAATTTACTGTAAAGCGTTTCTGAGGAAATTTATTTAGGTTAGTCGGTTGTAATAAAAAAAAAAACGAAATAATCTTGTAGAGACTTGACCGATTTTAGTTGATTGTAAACCAATCTGCTTAAGATAACTGAATATAATTTTCAAAATTTTCTAACCATTTTGAACCACATATAGAATTTTAAATAATATATAGAATGTTTTCTATCAATTGTATTGTTAATATTGTTATAAGTACAATGTACAACGTAAATTTTATTTTATTTTTAGGTCTATAATAGAAAATATAATATGATGTAGCTTATTATTTTACATGATATTATATAACTGAAAGTCTTACATTTATGTTTCAAATATGGCAACCGAGCAATTATTTTAAAATTTTAAAAGAAATACAATTTACAGTTTGTAGCTTGTACTTTGTACAATTATTACTATTAGAATTACTATTAATAACATCTGAAAATGCAACCTAAAGTAGTAATATATTATATATTATGATAAGAAGGGATAACCAATAGATAAATGTATACATATTACATTATACGTTTACTACTATACAGATTACAAGCTGTAACAAAAAATACGGACGGATGCAAATTACCATCAATAAGTAATAACTTTTGTTCTTATCAATTTTTAAGATTATATATTGAGAGATAATTTTTATAATAGGTTGGGATAATATTGTTAATTATGTAATAAAAATATATATTTAATATTTTTAAGGACAAAAGGTATTACATCAGCTATTTCTGTTACATCTTATATACATAAAATAATAAATTATTTAAATTGTCTGTCCGTTGAAATCCTTACTTGGTTAATTAATATTATATTAATATGAGTAAACTAAAAATGTTTAAACTTAAATGTCTACTGACTATCAGCAGTTAGCACAGGCTTGCACAGTAAATATCACGTTAATAGAATTATTGTTTCGAGTGCGGTAATTTATAGCATCAGGATTTGTCCTCATAGTTACCACCACTATCTTGCATCAAGGTAAGCGAAGTAAAACGAGTTGCTAACACCCGGTATCCATCTATATCTAAGCGGGCCTGCAGGATAAAATCCCACTCGGGGCAAGATGAAAATTACTTAAAAATTATAATTTATAATCTAATATTAGCTATAGTGATATTGATATACAAGTAGGTACATGTAGTTAAAATTCCAAGGGGATAAAGGGGCTATTGCCCCCTCCCCAGTGGCGCCACTGTGACTATATCCTGTCTAAATTATAATATATATGTCTACGTAACTATACGTAAGTCACTGCATTTTTTAATTTTTTGTTCTCACGTTTATGGTTTGAGGTGTCAAAAATGGAAAGAAATTGTAGCTGCATCACTAAATCCAAGCATTTTATGTTTTCATAAGTAACTTTACGGTATCCCTGCAACAAATTTGGACGAAAATTACAAACTCTTGCGAAATGTGTATATTGATCGAATTGTACACAAATACTACAAAATCACGGTATTACAAAGGCTACAATGCTATTGGAGGTTATATAATAAATAATAATATATTTTTTTATCTGGAAAACACATTTTTGAGTAGTGAGATCATAACAAAAGTTTTATGTAACTTCTATACATTATAATATGGTATTAGAAAATAGACTATATGATATAATTATCTTGTCATATCCATCGGTTTGTTATTTGTTAATGTATGTTTACTGGTAATTGTTGAGCTATATTAATTTTATATAGGCTGCTTTAGTAAAAAAATAAATAATACAATTAGTATTCTCTTCAAACATTTTTATTAAAAAATTTTGTTAATTTTTTAAGAAAATGAAATATAATATACAATGAAAACCTATGTTTTGAATAAAAAATGTTTTTTTTTTTATTTCACAAGAATGATTATGTTTTGAGTTTCAAATATAAATTTGTAAACATGAAAAGAATCTTTTTATTTTTAAACTTACTATTAGTAGATACATGTATAATTTATTTTTGTACTTATTTAGGCACAATGAGTTGAATGATTTAAATATGAAACTACATTTCAAATGTATTTTTAGTTCTATTATGACTGATTTAAAGTAAATTAACATATGTATTCAGTTATAATGCATGTTTTCTCCATAAAATGAAACACTTAAAAACCCATGTTTAGAAAAACATTTAAATTCTGTTAAGAAAATTGATTTAAACATTTTTAGTTTGATTGTAATTTGTTTTCCTGAGCGAAGCAATGAATAATTTGGTTTTACGATGATGCGTGTTTTTTTAAATTAATTAATTAATTAATTTTTGTGTATTTCATAACCTTTTAGAGTAGCTTCAATCTTAAAAGATGGTTTCTGGTAGAAAATTGGATTGTTTTTACTTTGTGAGGTTAAAAGTAAATATTCCCAGTACCTTTCAAAATAATCGAGAAAAACCAAACGGGAATATATTTTACATAACACCAGTTTTCAACAAAATCAATTTTGTTTTTTTGCTGGAGTACAAAATATATTAATAACCTTAAAGACTTATAATGTTCTCCAAATATTTTAATTAATATTTTCTAGTTATTATATAGCATTAAACATATTTTGGTTCTTTTAAAGCA
>WHPZ01580595.1:1435-16471 GCA_016617965.1 Macrosiphum rosae
TATTATATATATGTAATATGTATATTGACAAAAGATAATAATACAAATCAACAAACATGCCCGATAAACCAATATGTTATACACCGGTGGATTTTCCTAAAATTTTCTTTCAAATAAATCTTCTCCGTGAAATACTCTTAGGTTTAAAAAAAAATCAAGAAGATCTGATAAGTAGTTCCAGAGTCTAGCCTGTACAGAGATTTTCATTTCACATTTTTATAGTTATTCCATTTTAAATGTATATTAATAATAATAATATATAATAATAATTGTAATGAGTTCAGCGTTCTCTGCTGTACGCGGAATGACGAAATCGAAAATAGTTGGGTTTTTATTCAACGACGACGATGACGACAACGAAGTGCACAGTCCCCCACGCTGCCACAGAATAAAATATAATAAATGTACATCGCGACGATGACGACAATGCTATATAGTAGACGTTGAAGTAGGGGGGGAGGGTTATATCGGCGGCAGCCCCGACGTTGTTAACGAATGCCGCTATGTAACAATAGGGCAAACTTAATACTTCTAATAACTATTTAAATAATTATTTTTTTGGACTTTTCTCTTTTGATGGCTCATATACACACAGAGTTCTCGCGTTAGAAAAAGAAATCATGAAAATCGGTCCAGTAGAACTTAAGACATAACTGTCATAAGAAATTGCCTCACGTTTTAATAATATATAAAGATACGTTTGAATGTAAATAATAGGTGTGCATCTAAATGTCAGTCACGAAGTCAATGGAAATGGTGACTTTTTACTAACAGTCGATCATTTGAAAGAATGGGAACACGACAATGGTCCACTTCCACACCGTTCTGTGATATTAGTCAATTTCGGTTGGGCTCATAAGTTTGGAAATCGTCAACTATACTATAATAATATTACGGAGCGATCATTATTAAGGTACCTAATCATGGTATTTACACTATTTGGTAATAATAGCAGTACCTACGTCAATTGTCAGTACATAATTTATTTTCACACTTGACATAATATGATTACAATTAACAGTTTATATACCTAACCTAACCTAACCTAATATAGTATATTGTATATAGGTACCTACTAATACATAATATTAATACATTCATTATTTATATACATCTAGATTTTTATTAATTTATAATGTGTTACTAGTTTACCTATTGTGGTTTTTAAGTTTTCCAGGATTATCTAAAGACGCAGCACAATGGATTGTCGACTCCAAAAAAGTATTCGGCTTAGGAGTAGATGGCCCGAGTGTTGATCCAGGAAATTCAACGTCGTTTGATGTGCACAAGATACTATCTAAAGCCAATTTATATAATCTCGAAAACGTAGCTTTAAATGGTACGACATTACCATCGAGAGGATTCAAACTTATTATCCAGCCAATCAAGATTGTAGGAGGTACCGGTGGACCTTGTCGGATATTAGCTTTTACAAATAATACTTTTGAAAAATGATTTAAACTAGACTTGACATTTTCATAAAGAACCTATACGGTAGTCGGATAGTCATTATTGATCGTTATCAAAATAACTCATACAAAGTGTAAATTAGGTACGCAAAATAAAATGTCTTTGTAATTTCTCCAGTATGAATGTATGATATAGATTTAAATATAGATAACTAGGAACCCACTTAATTTTATTATTTATATACATAATTCCCCTCTGAAATTTAAAATGATTTTTATACCAAAAATATATTTTTTTAAATGCATGTTTATTAAGTTACCAGTACCTATATTACCTATATTATATTATAATTATTTATATAGGTAGAGTAAAAGCGCATCATCCTTACTAGGTACCTACCTATTACTATTGCATAATAGTCGAAATAAATAATACTAGGATGTTTTAAACGTAATAAATATAATGAGATACTTATCTACCTACGTCCTACCTATTTCTAAGCACAGAACTAGAAGCTAGAAAACCTACCTGGTTATCTAAAACGGTACTCATGTTTTTACATTTTATTACGCGATACCCTTTGTTAATGCGTAGTAGCCAGTATGCACAAAAGTCAATAAATATATTATGTCATATTAGGCATAATAATTAATAAAATTACTAGTTAGGTGCATGCGTCATGCGCCATATTGTGATGATGTGTAAACGCTATGGAGGTACATTGTACAAATCAAATTACATTTATAAGTCCATATCAAATACTATAATTTTGTTATAGATATATTAAAGAATTTAAATACAAATACCTAACACAAATCGTATATAGACTTATACATTTGCATATCGCAGAATACAGATGTTGTAAATACCTAAGGGTACCTATATCGAATACTATAGTATTTAAAATCAAAATTTCTATTAGAACCCCGTTGGCTAATTATTAAACAGTAAGGAATAAACGTGACAGTGATGGAGTCGTGATTTCACTGTCTCTTTCAATTATGACACTATACATTCCATATAGGAGGTACCCAACCTATATGCTGTATATGCTATTCAGCCAACTGGTTCTGAAAACAATGTTGAATGTTAAATTGCGATACAAAGAACAATCAATGATACCTACCTAATATCTGAGCACGAATCTATAGTATCTATTTATAGATAATATTATCATAGTAATATAGGTGTTTCAGGGTGTGGTTTATGTGACGTATAATGATCAAATAATTGTTTATGGCAGGGTTCGTTTAATATCCTATTATGTACCTAAAGACTGTATAGTAGTATAGTAGGTCTAATACCTATCTGATTCTGTGAAAAAAATGTTTTCTATCAAAGTTAAAAAATGTTATTAGACTTGCATACATAAGTAAACATAAATCAAATAATAAATAGGTAAGGTAAAATAACCGAATCTATATACATATTTTTATACTCTTATTTGCAGTATACAACAAAAAAAGGTAAAGTGATATTTTATTTATATGTTTACTCACCAATTATTATATTTTACGAAAAAACTACAAATTTGAGCCAAAACAATGACTTTAACCTTACCCCCAAATGTGAAAATATGAGTTTAATGTATATAAAATACGATGCATGCCAAATTTCAACTCATTGCAGTAAATTAAAAATTAAAAACCTGAAAGGTCAATATCAATTTTATAAAATATAAAAAGGGATAACAAAAAATTGAGTAGGTACATGTAAATTGTATGAGTTTGAAATTTGAATTGACTAGTTTATTGTCTTAATATCTTTGAATTGAGTCCGTATAGATTAGATATCATAAGTCATAACCATCTATATAGTTTTAAATAATTACGATGACGTCGTTGACGATGATTATGTTGCACAGTTTACCCAACATTTGGAGTGATTTTTCAGCAAGTATAATCGGACCACTAAGAGTTGTGAAAGTTTTTAAGAAAAATTAAATGCATTTTTTGATTTTTCACTCACAGAATATTTTTATTCTTGTTGACACTCTTCTGCGAATACATACATAAAATTACAAAGCAAAGCAACAAAACTATGTAAAAAAACAATCGAAAAGATACGATTTTTACAGGGGCAGATAAGCAAATACTATACAAATAAACAAATTTGCAGATTTGACTTTTTAAAACCTTTTTTAGCTTAAAAGAGATAGATAATCATGAATAATTTTTATAATTAAATTTTTGATGATTTCAAATAAAAAAAAAAAAAAAAACCAGTATCATTTAAATTTTTACTAGCAACTATTTAAATGTTAGCATTATTATATTACATATAATTATTATTTCCATCATTATTTTTAATATTTTTTGAATTGATTAACTTTTTTTTATCGTATTACTATTAGGTAATATTTAAAAAAAAACAGTGTCAGCAATCACATCATTTTTTTGGAAGACTACTAAGCCAACCTCCACGTGATGACTACAGAATAATGCTAATAGGCCGGCTCGAACAACCTAACAAATATTAGTCCGACTCAAATCCGATAATCCAAAAATATTAGAGGGACTCAATTCAATATCACCGATAAAAAGGATATAAATTTTACCGTACAGGTCAAGTATTATCAATGGCACACCCAAGGGGGGGGGGAGCTAACGGGCTTTAGTCTCCTCAACTAAATGATTGGCTCCTAAAATTTTGGTAATTTTATTAACTATCAACTTTAAAATATGATATAAAAAATTATCAACTATCTAACCAAGATCCTGCACAAACGTGTTTTCGGATTTCTGTACATATTTAAAAATAATTTTATTTAGCATTCCCCTCCCCTTAAAAAAAATCCGGGTGCGTAATTAATACTTATTAGTTACCTGTACAAAAAGAGTAACATTTCTGTCCCAAAAATACACTGAAATCAACATTTGGCAGCTATATACAGACGATTAATATACATTATAGTATTATACACGATAAAGAGCATAAACGAACAGACAATAGGCATGAGAGAAATTCTGAATTTTTCATTTTTTTTTTGTCCTTATATAATGTATATTTCGAAACAAATACACTATATAAAAATATTATAAATTATTTTACACAACGTTTGAATTCGTGCACACTTAGTAACTGCCTATTTTTCTTTTCGAAATAAGTAACCTGAAAAGAAGAGCTGATACAATGTAACAGTAGATATAATATATGTACGTGTAAAGTGGAAGTGCATAGCCCATATAACTATTATAGGTATGTAGGGGGAGAATTCTTATTACTAATGTTGTATTATTTTTTTTTCACTTAATACGTACGCTCATCGATCTCGTTCTTTGAAGTCGGTTTTTGGTTGAAGGCGCATGTCTGTCTTGACGGATCAATGAAAATACTGCGCAAAATTAATATGCGAATATTAATTTAAACGTAATAGTATATAATAATGAATTTCTCGAGGACTATTTCCGCGGCGTGGCCGAGTATAAAAACCATGAAGAAATTCTTTGCATTGGAAACCTTTGTTTACTATTGTATAAAACAAGATAGGAAAATAAGGCAAACTTTGGAAATTCAATACTATGATTTCAGAATCTAAAATTAAAACAATAAACGTATTATATAGACAAGTTTATATTACAAAATGACAGTATAATTTGTATTTTATTTTACAAAACAAATCTGGCAAATGAGAGCTTAACCAACAAACCTCAGTATTACATTATAATTACATATTAATTAAAAAATTATACATAGAAATTTGGAAAAATTAATTGTTTACAATTGTAAAAAAACATGAATGCAACATTTATGTTTTGTCTATTTAAGTTAGAATTCTAGTATAAACTTAATATTAAAATAATGTGATGAGTTTTTTAATAGTTTTCTGACACTGTAATTCTAATCAAACTGTTCAAAAATGTAATATACAAAAATAACTAAAATATGTCATATTAAATATTATACAAAGATTGATCGTTTAAACTTTTTAACATCACAAAGGTTTTTTAACGGTTTGAATAAAAAAGTTATGGTTATGCTATAACATCTAGTTGAGTGGGCAGACACAATGTCTCAAGGTACAGTGGGTCTTACTGTCTCGTATTGACAATGTACATATTTTAAAATATAATTGACTAACATTTTACTTTAATCATTTATTAAGTTGTAAAATTGCTTCTCCGCCGTCTACTAGATACAACATGTTGAGGTAAAAAAAGGAAGGAATAAACTATAAAATATAGACACCAAATAGTTCCCATAAAAATAAAAATGCATATACATATAACCACAATGGGTGTATAAATTCAATGAGGATATCACGGAAAGCATTATTATTTTACAAATTGCAAGACAAAAACATAAAATCATGAATATAAATTTTTTTTTTCCAGTGTATTGAGGAGTCCCTGATGACCAAACCTGAATAGGTACTGACATTTAACAAGACAAACGGCCATAGTTAAAATAATTAAATACGCCAAAGCACAATTATTAAAAAAAAACAGTATTGTGTAAAATGTACACTGTAAATTACCGCAATAAATAACCAGAGTATGTAAAGCAAATTAATTATTGAAATCATATAGTACACCTTCAGCTTATGTAGATTTAATATAATGCGGATTGATTTTTTTTTTCAATTTAAGATATAAATAATATAAATAATAAATTCGTCATTTTTAAAAAGCATGGAACAAATAGATTTTAGACCTTGAATCTTGATTGTTGTTGATATATTAAAAGCTTCACATTTTCATTTTCAAATGATGGAGGTGGGAAGTGGGGATTATTGTATAATATAAATAGCTATTTTCATATAGACCTATTTGTTTTGTTTGATGAAATTTATACATTCAATAATGTTAAATCAAAAACATATTCTTGGTTGTTACTATAGATGATACATTAAATTGGTCCAATTTACAATTATATGTAACTAACACAAATATCAGTCAATAAAAGATTTAATATTGAAAAACGTTTAATACTGACATACTGATATTGTATTACTTGTAGTAAAAACTTTCATATTAATAGAAACATAATGTAAACAATTTCCTACAATGGTTTGATATAATTTGTTAATAGACAAGATACAACACTGAATTATTATCATGTTATTATTTATTTTTTTTTTTTGAAAATATATATTAAAAACTAATATATTGTTCAATAATGAATTATTTTTCATGGTAAAAGGATTTTAGTTGATTTATATTAAACACAACTGAGAAATGCTAAAAATAAATGTTGAAAGATGCAAAGCGATAAATTAAATATATAGCATAAATAAATTCCATTGAATGAATCCTATCCAAATCAAATCCCATAATTATTAGTTATGAGTAATCAATGAAAAATTATTGTAGCTAAAATTTGCAATTATTTGACAGTGCCAATGGAAAAAAATTATAATTTAAAAGGGCAATAATCTATAAAATTAAATAATAAAACAGCAAAAACTTAAAATATTTAATTAATAATATTAATAATTTCTATTTTATTATAAAAATTAATGAGGGATACAAACATTTACATTTAAATAAAACATAGATTATTTGTTTCTATAGTACATATCTATAGAGATGGATTCAAGTCCATAACTATATTAACATACTATATATATTTTTTTTTCAAAAGTTTAGAACATTATGTAAAATATTTTTATATTGCCCATATTATTTTTTGGGTTAAATATTAATTTTTATCTAATAAATTTTCTTTGAACTTTTTTCTTAAGTTTTTGTTAAATTTAAATTAATGAAATTTTATTTTACTTGAATTACATAAAAAATACTTAAGTATATCTTAACCAAAAATAACTAAAAATAATAAAATAAAAAAAAATAAAAAAAAAAATAGGCTAGGCTATTTACATAATTTCAAACGCGATAGTTTATTTATGCTGGTGCATGATTGGCGTTCTATCCGGTGCTTTGACCCATTTTGGGGTTCACGCAGGTGGTATCATTGAACCGGAGACGCTTCCAAAACAAAGAAAAGAAAAGTTCTTACATAAATTCTCGACTTTGAAGTATTATTATGTGTAAGGTAGGACATGAAAGCTATGGGCCAACACATGTTAAAAAAGTAAAAATCAATAATACATATATTTCTTAGATTAAGTTAAAATCATTTTTGCAACTCCTTTAAAATTACAAAAAGTACCAAATTCTATATAGTTATTAGCTATATGATACATAATTATGTTATGTACATAAAAACCTTGTGTTCAAGTCAACAAATTCTAAAAAAAAAAAATTAAGAAAAGTAGAATATTTAAGAGCCGAGGTTAATTCAACCATTTTAGTTACTATATACTCCCACCAAAATTACATAAGAGATTAAGCAGTAATATTTATATATTTTATTTGAACAAGAATACTTGAAAAATTTAGGCATAGATATTATTAATACAAATATTTTAGTAATGTAAGGCATGCATTGATAATGGATAACTCAACATGTACACAAGCACACCTGAAAAATTATTCAAATTGAGTCACAAGAGACTCCTATTGCTTAAAAATGTCTGGTTATTATTAAGATATCTAAAATATAGAAACTTATGCAAAATATAAAATAAATAGCTCTAATGCCAACTCCAATTTTGCGTGCAAAATTGTGAAAAAAATGCAATGGGTGCCATTTTCAAAAACTGACATAGTTAATATATGTTTTTTTAGTGTATAAAAAAATTAAAATTAATGCTTTTATTTAGAAAATGGTAGTCGGGGAAAAAAATTATATGTTAGCTGTTGTTAAGGGGAAAACATTTTTGAGGATTTGTTAGAATTAAGTTTGATGGCGATTGCGTCTGGTCACAGATACTGACTTGGTTTGCAAAGGCTGAGTAACAGAAGGCGATTCAGATGTTGCCATTGCTGAGCTTCGAGTTTGAGTTCTCACTGGTCGCGCTGAACCAGGATCAGCACTGTAACGCAATCTTGTTGGTAATGGTTGAATAACACCACCTCCTAATATGATTAAAACCAATAATACCGGTATATTAGTAATTATATAGTATTATTCTAATTAACATTTAATTAAATAATTAAGGTAACTATTATCAATATTATTATTTTAATATTTAATATATACCCGAACAATTATCCATTGGTACCAGAGGAACTTTGGATAAAAAATTCTTTATTCCACTTTGATCAGCTTGAGCGCGACTATTTAGTGGAACGACATTAGTAGAAGGAGAGCTACTGTCTTGCATTGCACGTCTGCTATCTTGATGCGAGGCATTCTTTTGATCATCTGATCCACTATATCGAGCACCATTTGCTCCCTAAAATAATATTAATAATCAAACACATTGCTACTGAAATAAAAGTAGTGAGCTTCTAAGTATATTGCATCAAATATTATCTTAAAAGGATGTCGTAAAGCAAGTTATGAGTATTTCAAAATTAAAATATCAAAACAAAAAGCCTCCTTACACCCCTGGATAATATTCTTATTGGGGGGTGAGGTGGCCGAGCGGTCTAAGGCGTCGGTTGTGACGCTGGATCGATTCCCGGCCACTGGGCGGCATTTTTCTTCAAGCAAGTCCGGAGAACAAGTTCCGCTATCCCCCACCCGGGCATGGCAGATACCTACGGGAGCCCAAATTGAAAATTCTGCCAAAAACCCAACACACACGCGTTCCCTCCCTACCGACAATAGAAAGTTCAAAAACACCATATAGCTAATGGCCATAGTACCGGGCTTACGATCAATTAAAAAAAAAAAAAATCATATCTTCAATTTGAAAAAAGACCATTCCATTCTTATATTAAAAATTACAGAGTAAAAAAGATTTTTGACATATAATTTGTGTTATGAGTTACTCAGAGTTAGTACGACAAATGTTTCTGTCTCTCACAACAAATATGGGTAAAACATTATAAGAATTATTATAATATTAAAATTTGAAAATAACAGAGTCAAACAAACAATTTGTTGTTATACGTTTGTAAGACAAAGACAACACATCCAGATAAAATGTCCTCTCAACAAATCCTAAATAAGCTCAGTAGTTGAATGGAAATTATTCTATTCACAAACAACTCAACAATACGTTAAATTTGTTATGTTTTTAACTAGGTAAATCCATTAATAAAAACATATTATTGAATATATCTACAAGGCACAAATAATACTCACAAATTTCAACATATTCCAATCGAAAATATAATCGTACGTGAATCCTTGACGATGGAACAACTGCCTAAATAATTGTCTTAAATACGTAAAATCTGGTTTTTCGGTGAATCTCAATGCACGACAATACAGCAAGTATGTTAAAAATTCATCTAGAATAATAATTTATTATTTAATACTGGTATTATTATTGAGGATTTTGATTTTATTTTACTTGGATATCCTTTGCATAAATCCTCAAATGAAGTTACAATTTTTTTTTCACTTATACGTTCATATTTTTGTCGTTTAGTAGCTGCTTTCAAACCTTGCCATGGCAAAGAACCACGATTAAAGTACATTAATACATAACCAAGAGACTCTAGATCATCTCTTCGACTTTGTTCTAAATATTTAAGTAAATATTAATAAAAAATATAATACACCAAACCACATATAATTACCTATTCCTAAATGGGTATTTATGGAAGCATATCGAGCAGTTCCAGTGAGATTTTTGTTCTCTCGATACATTATATGTTCATTGGTTCGGCTGTCGCAATATTTCTTTGCAAGACCAAAATCTATAATATACACCAAATTGCCACGTTTACCCAAACCCATTAGAAAATTGTCTGGCTTGATATCCCTGTGTATGAAGTTTTTACTATGTATATACTCTATTCTATCCAGCTGAAAAAAAAAAATGAAAACACAATTAATAGAAATTGATAATTATTTTAGATTTTGGAATGATGAATATATTGATTTTGCAATGCGGTTTTTATTTTTTAGTCTTAAGACACATTTTATAGTAGAAAAAATGCTTCCATTTTCAAATTCGAGTGTATTTTCTGGAACCAAATCAGATGTAGTTTGTACTTTGGGGTGTAAAATGTAAAAACTATTATTACTACTATTACTATTAAAATTGGCTAGTATTCTTGGTTAACAAAAAGTTAGACCATCTTTGCTCAGAATCAATGGCTATCATTGAATTCAAATTTAACGTATCTATTACAGTGACCACTACTCAATGCGAGGTACACGTTTATACGACACCTATACTGTAAAGAAGAGTGTTTGCATATTTTTTTTGCCTTTTTTAAATATAAATATTAACAAATAGTATTCAAGAAAAAGTAGAAATAATTTTTATGCTTAATATATAATTAATAATTATATGTTTTTTTTTTTAATTTTAATATTTATAAATACATTTTACACTTAAGTCAGGTTTGATAGAAAATGTGTGATTTGAATCGTTTTAAAAAAATTTATTTATTTATTTATACATAAATAAATATTTAAATGGTTAAAAAATTACTTTAATTTTATTGTGGGGTTTATACATCAAAATAGGTTGAATATCTAATTATCAATGTTTGATGTGTATCATAAACAAAACTAAGCTTATAAAACAAACTAACTTATTAGAAAAGTAAAAAATTGAAGATGTACTATTATTACAATTTTAAAATGTTAGAAATCAATATAATTGTTAAATGAAAAATAAAATTTGAAAAAAGATTAACTCTAGACATAAAATATTCTTAAAGCTTGTTTATAATATATACTATACAATTTGTTTGAGTCTAAATAATTACCAATTGGTCAGCTAATAGTAGCACAGTTTTTATTGAAAATCTTCTGGAACAAAAATTGAAAAGATCCTCTAATGATGGACCTAGTAATTCCATTACCATAACATTGTAATCTCCTTCGGAACCGCACCATTTTATTATAGGTATTCCAGCTAAAATAAATATAGGAATTAAAAATAACAATACACTGAAATTGTCAAAAAGTTAATATTGTAACTTACGTGCTCTTGAAAGCATTTTGTAAATTTTGGATTCTATGTGCAATTGGGGATGCCTCGTTTTTATACATTCTAATTTAATGGCTACTTCTTCTCCTGTAGAAATATTTGTACCTACAAAAAAAAACCAAAACAGTTGTGGTAAGTTACAAAAAATATTAGGTAAATTATATACATTTTTCTTTTGAGTTTATTAAAATAGGCTATTTTATAATTAGGGGTAGGTAAGGAAAAAACGTTTTTCCAAAATGTTGTAACTACCTACTTACATAATAAATGATCAATAATAGGTAGACATTTTATTTATTAAGTTTTATGTTTTATTTTAGGTATAAACCCAAAAGTACACTTTCAGTTTTGTAATACTTATGTTTAAACCAATACTATAATTGAAGGTTCAAGCAGGGATATCATATATGCCTATGAAATTATCACAATATTCTAATTTCAAGCTAACAGTAGACATGAGAATTGCAATATAAACAATTTTGTTGCAAGTATTAAGGATGTTTAATTATCTTAATCATATCATTTTTAGTAAAACAGTGTTATATAGGAATAGGATGTTCAATTAGTACATCATAAAGTAGGGATGGGCCGATAACTCTTTTTACCGATATCCGATATAAAAAACCGATAAAAAACCGATACCCGATATATTTGAAAACCAACATTTTCAGCATAAACAATGAACCAATATAAAAAGATCACCGATACTATCAATCGAAATACTATTATCATTTTACATTTAACTATTACAATTTATAATCAATGCTATTATGCCGATAGATATGGTTTTTTGTTTTTTTGGTATCGGTTCAAATATTGGTTTAAAAAAAAACTGATACCGATAAACCCGATACCACCAATATCGACCAATATCGAGTATCAGATTTAGTATCGGCCCATCCCTATCATAAAGCATAAGTAGTTTGAATATTTATTAAGTTTTTTAGATTTTATCATACAATAAACATTGTCATGCCATATTTTAATTTTACATTTTTTAACTTCAATTTTTTTATAATAAACAGAATGCTATGATTATTTTTTTTAAATACCTATTATTAATTATCATAGTAATAAATTACCTATTTTCTAAACAATATTATTTTAATTGTAGGTTAGATGGCAATACTGTATCAAATTAAATCTTATGAAACCGACTAAATTATTTATGAATTTATCTTAATTAATAAGGTACATATTTTAACTAAACCATATTTTTAAGAAAATGTATTATTTTTCTACTCAATTTCAGTTACTTAGACATGCGTCAACTAAATTATTTTGCTCAAATTCATCTTTGAAAATATATTTTAAATCAACTTCTACTTATTAATGGGATACTTTTGTACTGTTTTATAAAATCTCTTAACAAATAAATCCCATATCAAACTTTTTGATGATTACTGATTAGGTAAAAAAGGAAAAAATGAATTCATCCGACGAAAAAATCTAAATTAAAAGTTGTCCAAAAAAGTTTTCTCAAACAAAACAAAGAAACAAACCATATGGACACAAAATCATCTTTAGGTATATTAGAAATTGGTAGATTCCACATGACAAATAATTTAATGGAGACAAGGATATGAATGGCAGTAGTAACTCGAGTGTGAAAAAAACTTTTACGACTACACGTACCAAACTTATGTTTGTCTCTTGTGATTTAAGTATGAACAGTTATTGTAAAACTCAAGTTATCATTAAGAACTGGATGAGTGTTAGATAGTGGATTGTTTACAATAGTGGATGGACTAGGTCAAGTAGCAAGAAAAGCACCGTCGTAGGTAGGTGAAACTAAAGACGTAGACAACGGGAAGACCATCAGTTCGATGGCATGAGAGAGGATAGTGATATTGAGTCAGCGGACTGACAATCATCGCTAGTGTTTGACTGTGACGGAAGAACTCACCAAGGTAGATATCGCCAAACGAACCGCTACCGATTTTCCGTCCCAGCCGGTATTTATTGCCAACCCTCAGTTCCATCGCTCGTCGTTCATCTAATACACCCAAAGCGTAGTGCGGAGGTGCTCTGGTGGTGGTGATGGTAGTGATTGTGATAGTGATGGTGGTGGTGACGGCGGCGACAGCAGCAGCAGCAGTGGCTGAGTGGCGGCGACGACGGATCACGGACGCGCAGCGGTGGTGTCAACAGGACACGGGCGACAGCGGCGACGACGCGACGGGGTAACGTGTTGTGGCTGTGGTCATTGTCCAGTCGTCCATCCAGCAAGGCGCATAGCGGCCATGTTGATTGTGTGTTGATTATAATTTGTCGACTCGTCTCCTCGTCGTGTGCGTGTGAGGTGTGTGTGTATGTGTGTGTGCGTGTGTATTATACGTGTGTGCGTGTCCGTCCGTGGGTACGTGTGTGTATGTATGTATGTGTGTTGTAGTTGGTGTGCGCGTGTGGCGTGTATAATGTATATAATAGTTAGAGTGTGACAAAAGAGCTGTGGAGGAGTAGGAGGAGCCCGACCGCTGCCTCTGGTGGCCTTCTCTTTCTCTCTCACGGCGGCAGTTGTTTCTCTCTCATTTGGGCCTCCGTTGTCTCGCTCCCTCTGCCCTCTCCCGTCTCGATCGTCTTTCCGTCAAACTCGTTATCACCGTTCCCCGACGACTGACGGGACGTGGACGTACGGGCGGTCGGTCAGGCTGCCGCAACCGTGCGCGCACGCCGAACAGCTGTTTTCCCTTTTCGCCGCCGTCTGGGGCCACTTCGATTTATAATAATAATAATAATAATTATACTATTATATTAATAAAAAATATAACATTATTGTAATATATTCTAAATTCTCATAATGTCGTTTTTTTCGGTTCTCTCTTTCTCTTTCCACTTCAGTACGCGATTCTCGTACCCAGCCTGAAGATTTAGTCTGAAATTATATTATTTTCGTCGTTTTTCCAGCGATCCGTTCGTCTTCGGGCCGAGAGAAATTGTCGTTCGTCGCGTTTTGCCGTTTTCTCCGTCACGGCATCACTCGCGCCCGTCTACCCGTCCGATCTGTGGGTAGGTGCGTCCCCGACAGAGATAACCGCCGTGATAACGAGCACGTCCTCCGCTACGCGAACGCCATTTTTTTTCACGTTTGAAATAAAACGCGTCGAAATGTAGACGGCTGGTCGATGGTTGTTACACGCAATATTATGTAATAATGTAATATAATAATTATTTTTTACGCATCGACGCATAGTGGTGTTATGCGACATTTCCCTTTCCCCCGGTCGATCCTCGACCATAATATAATACATAATATTTTATCGTTATTATCGTTTCTCTCCCTGCGGACCAGACGTCACTCATCATCGAAGAAATGCGCTCCGATTATCACCGACATTACTGTTCTTATGTATAAAATAAAAATGTATTAATAACTAATACATAATATTATATAATATTATATTATATTACACCTGGACTACGTTTATAAAATTGGTTACAGAAAAAAATTGTACATGTCTCACGAGACAAATTATACCGAATCCGGTATATAGAAACTGGGTCCAACTGTTGACTAAATAGGTTATATAGGTGCAACAAAGGGAGGCTTAGGGTTGCTTAGCACCCCCCTCCCAGTTAAAGAATAACATGATTAATTATGTACTGTAGGCTTATGGTGGGCTGCAAGTTAATGAAAATAATTAACTGTAGCAAGTTACGTTAATTCAATTAAATTGACTTCAGTTAAGTTAAAAGTTAACAAAAAAAAATTTAAATAGATA
>WHPZ01580597.1:0-10475 GCA_016617965.1 Macrosiphum rosae
AAAGATTTCATTTGCATTTGTTCTATTGTCTTCTAACATTTTTAACAATTCCTCTACATGTTCCCGAACTTTATAAGGCTCCATTGATACACCTTGTAAAACATTTCCCAGACAGCAATTAAGTAACATTGACATTATAGTAACATTGTAACTGGATTACATTTACAATATTTACGATATAATGTTATTGTATCATTATTAAGAAGTTATATTTCGAATATTATACACAGAATATTTTCTTAATGTTACAGCTTTGTTGAGTGTACAACATTATCCTTATAATGATCTTAAACTATTTTATTAACATTAAAAAAGTACCTTAATATAATATTATTTTCATAACAATTTTTACATATTGCTCTTTATTAATTTTCCAACATTAAAGAATTAATTTTGTAAGAACGTTTTTAGAACACCAGCTGCCATCTCGCGCACTGCTTCGTTGCCCGTATTAATAATATATAACAATACTCTTAAAAAATTGAGATAGTTCAACTTTGGGTTCACACTTTCGGGTGTAATTACTAATTTGCCGCAATATACATGCAACTCGGCCACCATGGTTGGCAATCTGGCTCCGTCAGATCGCGGAAAACAAGCGAAAAATAGCGTTTATATATTATTGTATATGTAATTACTAATTAATTATACTAAATTATAATATAACATACCAAATTGAATATAGGATTTTATGTATAAATAATATACCAGCTATATACATTCTGGTTAAACAATAATATAATTATTCGTTGCGTTATATATAACTATAGTTTACTGTTTACACAACCTTACAATAAACTATACAATACATCACTAAATGGTCGAGATTTTGACAGTGTTTATCAAGTAATTGTAGCAGGTTCCACAATAGGTTATAGGGTGTTTGGTATAAATATTATAGGATTCGACAAACAAATATATGAAACACTAAATATAGTATTGTATTTTAATAGGTATAAAGTTCAACTTCAGCAGGTGCATAAGCACATCTTTGCACCGGCTACATAATACCAGGGTGTGCAAGTGCACTGTCGTGCACCACCTTAATTACGCCACTGGTTGTCCTGTCTATAAGTTAAATGCCTTGCACTTATCGTTGTTGCCCGTAAGAAATGCCACCATCACTTGTAAATGCAATCTATCTCTTAATCCAGGTCCATGCAGGGGACAATGGGACATGGATACGTGTTTGAGGGACATATATATTATCATAAAAAAGAGAAAATAGTAAATAATATTATAACTAAATAAATAATATTAATAGGTAGTATAGGTATAATTAATGTATTTAGATATACGTGTGATGCTGATGATAACAATAATAGTATATCTTATTATATTTTGCGAAAAAATATCGTGATGCCGTGGTGTATCCATATATAGTTTACAATGAAGTTTACACACATGCGCACGCTGCACGCATATTTAGAGAATTTATATAGCCGTAGATATTGCACTATATGTTGGCTATTTTTTAGGTGTGTTACTATAACTACTTGCAGTATACCAAATACTACCAAGTACGGCGTACGCAATAATAGCTGTTTTAGGCTTGTACTTGTACCAAATTAACCCAGGATCACTCGTCCATAGTATACTAGTATACAGTCAACCGCTTTCAAGCATAATATGCATAGTCGCGTACAATTTATGTCGATACAGACTTAGCCGCCGGAACATTCGAACTTTGCTGCTATGTGATAGGTGGCATAGTATGCGCATAGTATTACGCTGATATTATTCGGCAACCGACATAGTACCTACATACTATACATAGTACATAACTCGTTGTCGACGGCCGCCGCCACCGTGTATACTTCGCATACAGCGTGTGGTTTTATGACGATCGAGTGTTCGACGGTTGTAGTCCGTATTGGTACGGTGGTTGCGGGGCGGAGGGGGTTCTAGATTATTCTAGAATTGTCACTAGCTATATTTCAGACAGAAATAGACATCGATAAGGAAAACAACAAATCACCCACCCCCCTGCCGCATCCAAGCCATCCAATCCAATGATTATGTAATATGTCATTTTGATTACCATCGCCGACCGCCGCGCCCGTCTCAGTAACTTTTGGTCACTTTGATCGCAGTCGCAAACGCCAAACGGTTTTAAGTGTTTTAACGGTTACCCCGCTTACGCGTAACGTAAAACGTTGTACATTTGGAGACTTGGAGTGAAATTTCAACGTAAGTATCTACAATATATTATTCAAAATATACTTAATTATAATAGTACATTAGTACCTACCTGATATTAACTACCTATTATATTTTGCAATATGCATTATTTAGACACCGTACCTATTTAAATAAATCTTTTCGTATAAATGTAGGTACCACTCATTTGTTTTAAAGTCTTAGAATAAAAAAAGTAGCTAATAGGTATTAAGTTAATTAATTGTCTATAATCTAGCTTTTGGAAAAAGAACAATTTTTATTATACACAATACACATTATACATAATATTTGCTTTAATAATTAGGTATAATACCCGTTCAGTCCAAATAATATTGTAGTGTTGATTTATGGTTACAGATTTACCATTATTATAGTACCTATAGGGCCGCGGGGGTAATGGTATATAGTTAAACTTTACGTTAACATAATATAAAAGTGGTTAGGTACTTAATTATTTATTTAGTTATATACCTATCTAATAGCATTGATAATGGGTAGATATTAGGTAGGTAAGTATTGGTAAGTATGTTAATTTTGACTACCTATATTAATTTGCATGCTTATAGACCAATAAACAGGAGAAAAATAAATTGTATACTTCTGCTGCTCAATTTTAATTTTGAATACTGTTTAGTTTGTATACTTCTGGACACAACTGGTTTAAAAATGTTCAAGTTTTCTTTTATCAATCAATATACCTAAATAATTATAATAACATCATGATATATCTTACTAGGTACTATAATTACATCTTATTTAATATATAACTTGTTCTTATAGTAATTTCTGAGGTAATTTCAAGACCAATATTTAGATGAAGTACCTACACTAACAGTTTAGATTTTACTAACGTTAAATATATTTAATTTATTATATCTTGATCATCATTCTTTTGTAAATGTTTTAAAGTTGAACTTTACCTAAATAATATACCTATAGAATATTTAAATTGATGAAATGCTAATTGAGTAGGTACCTAGCTACTTATTAATGTTCACAAACTCATATTTTAATTTTGTCAATGTAGGTATACCTAGGTATCTAATTAATAAGTTTACTTGATAAATGTACAAAAACATTAGATAGCTTAACTCTTTTAAAATAGGTAGGTATTTATTATATTATAAATAATTTATACTGTAATACTGCTATTACATATTATAATTATATAAAGTACATAAAGTATTTTGTAATATTATAATAATTAATGCACCTACATTAAAATACTTGAGCTAATCTTAGGGGGTATCTAATATTGTTGAACATTTAGGTATATTATTAGATAACCTATTACAAACTTAAATTTTGATTTTTTTTACTGAAACTACCATCATACATACCATACTTACCATACATTAATAGATAGCAAAAAGTTATAATAATAAATGTTACCTACCTCATTAAAAATAGTTTTGTATTCATCATTTCTACTAATTAGGTACCTAAATATCTCGTTAAATTCTTATTTTAGGTTTAGTATATAATATCATATTATTCACATTACCTAATAGGTACTGGTATAAAATATTGTATTATTAGGTATATGGGTTATTATTATATACTCTTTTTTTGTCATCAATTTAAATTTTTTTTTCTTAGAGAAATATAAAATGATTAAAAGTCAACGATCAAAAAGAAGAAAAATAAAACATGAATTAAATTATACAAGTCAATCTCTTTTTTTTAATCATGCGTCTAAGTCAGAAAATAATCTAAATTCAGTTCCTTGCAATTTGTCCGTTGACAATGGAAGTCCGTCTCATCCAACTTCATCTAAAGAAACAATTATTAATCTATCAGAAAAAACTTCAACAATAACAACTTCAGATACTTCTTTCATGCCTATTAATGACGAAAATATATCTTCAGAAAATGACTCAGAAAATGCTAAATTATTTTCAAATGAAGTTAATTCACATGTAAATTCTACATCTGCAGAATTTTCAATAAAAATGTTTTTAGTTCGTTGGGCTACTGAACACAATGTCACTCATGTCGCTCTTAATGGACTATTAAAAGGTTTGAAAAATCATGATTGTTTTAATGATCTTCCTGTTGATAGCAGAACCTTACTAGGTACTCCAAAAAATATGTGTAGTAACATTCGTAATGTAAAACCAGGTATATATTATCATTTTGGTTTGGCTGCAGGTATTCGTAGATTTATTCCAAAAAATATAACAGATGTTAAAGTATCAATAGGCATTGATGGATTACCATTATCGAAGAGCAGTAATGGCCAGTTTTGGCCAATTTTAGCATCTATAATTGTTGATTCTCATTTGCCCAAAAAAGTTTTTCCTGTTGGAATTTACTACGGGTTTGAAAAACCAAAGGATAGTGATGATTTTCTTTTTGACTTTATAAATGAAACAAATGAACTTATTGTGAATGGAATGGTTGTAAATCAATTAAACATATCGGTTTCAATTCATGTTTTCTGTTGCGATGCCCCCGCAAAATCTTTCATTCTGAAAATAAAAGGGCATTCTGGATTTTCTTCTTGTACACGGTGCACTATTGAAGGGGAATATTTAAATAACAGAGTTTGCTTTCCATATTCCCATTTAAAACCAACAGAAAGAAGTCATCAAGCTTATTTATCAAAAATAGATGAAGATTATCATACTTCTAATCAACCGCTTACACGTCTTATTGAATTACCAGGTTTTGATTCTGTTAAATCGTTTTCTCTTACTACATGCACCTTGTATGTCTTGGTGTCATGAAAAAGTTATTATTTCTTTGGGTTAAAAGAACCATTAAATGTTCGCCTTCCTTATAAAAAATTAGTGAGTTATCTACTAGTTTATTAAGCTTAAAACCATTTATTTCATCTGATTTTGTTAGAAATGTAAGAGGAATTCATGATTTAAGCCGCTGGAAAGCGACAGAATTTCGATTATTTTTAATTTATTTGGGAACAATTGTATTGAAAAATATTTTAAGACTTCATTGTTATGTACATTTCATGTCATTAAATATTTCAATGTTAATACCATTAAGTCCAGATCGTGGTTATATGTTAGATTATGCAAGACAGCTTCTTGATTATTTTGTTAAACAATTTAAAGTATTATATGGTAAACCCTATGTGTCACATAACATTCACGGGCTTTTACATATATGTGATGATTATGAATTATATGGGCCACTTGATAATTGTAGTACATTTAATTTTGAAAACTACATGAAGGAATTAAAATCATTACTAAGAAAACACAAAAAACCTTTGAATCCAATAATAAATCGAAATATTGAGAAACATAATAATGATACAACTGGATTTAGTGATGAAATGAAAAACTTGTCTATTAATCTTTATCGGAATTATGATAAACCATTGTTAAAACAAGAACACATAAATGGTCCTACTATGGAAATGATTACAGAACTTCAATATTATGTTATATGCTTTAATAATATTAATATTAAAATAAAATATGATAAAGATAGTTATATTCTAACCAAAGATCAACAAATAGTGAAATGCTTAAATATTATAGCACAAAATAATGGCGAGACTGTTATCGTTGGAAAGCATTTTAAATTTAAATCAGCATTTTTTGATGATCCAATTGATTCAACTATACTTGATATATTTATAGTAAAAAATATTGCAAAGAAAATAAATTATTGGCCAATCACAAGTATAAAAAAAAAAATGATGATATTAAATAATAATAATAATGGGCAGCTTGTAGCTATGCCTATTATTCATACGTCCAATTAAATATATCAGATCATTTTGTCTCAATAATGGCCCATTCAGGTTATTAGATATTGATTAAATAAACTTTTATATAATTATACTTCACATAAAAAAATAAACCGTTTCGCTCAGATCTAACATTAATTAGGTGCCTGCATCACAGCGACCTTATTACCGAATCAAGAAGTAATGACTACATATATAATATTATATTTGTTTTTATATTTATTTCAGCTGATGGCTTTCTGGGACGTTGTACATTTTTTAAATGACAACAGTGTTGAGGCAGTTCCACATATATGGTTTAAAAACAAGACATGTGCTTGGCCTAAAGATCCAAAACAGATTAAAAAATTCATAGAAAAGCGTAAAATACCAAATGAGAAAGAATTTGTATTTTATCCAGCCAGAAAATTTAAAGAAAAAAGTTATGGTATAATATAATATTGTTATTTTTAATGTTTTAATTTATATTGATTTTTGTAATTAATTTTTTCTTTTAATTCTTCAAACATTTCAGAAAGTTTATCAGAAGCTAGATCAAAGTCAATTAAAGCAGTACATAATTCTGATTTATCCACCACAGAAGACGATAGAGTCAAAAATAAACGATTAAGAAGACGAAAATGTTTAAGTTTATCTCCTAACTTGAAAAAAAAAATATCCAAGTCATCACATAACATAACAGCTGATACCTTTCCACCAAGATACAGACTGAAGAAAGGTACCTTACCTAAAGAATTACTATTTTTATATTTAATAGTATAATTTAAATATTAATCCTATTATTAATAATCATTTAATTGATTTTATGTGTACTTCATACCATTTTTTTTTAACAATGTTTATCAGGTACCTAACTTTTTTGTTCAGATATTCCATGCCTATAATTATTATTGTTATAATTTTTTATCATTGCCTTAAAATAATACGTATACATTTTTTTAGAGCATGTTACTCCAGAAAAATCTGAACTTAAAGTTAAAGATTATGAAGATAACAGTAGTGCAGATGATTCTGACAAAGATTCAACTTGGGAACCTATAACTAACTCCGTAGTATTTGATAAAAGTAATTTGAATAATTTATTATATTTAATCATTCATACATTTTAAAAATCTATTTTAGAATATTACGAGTATTATTGATTATTAAATACACGCTATGTAATTTTCAGTCTCTGACAACGATGATAGCGAAGATGATTCTGCTGGAAAAAAGTACTTGCCTCCAGGGGAAAAATTTAGTTATAGACGTTATGGCAGTAATTCAGATTTATTAAGCTCTCATGCAAGTGACAATATTAAAATTGTATCTGATACAAATAAAATAAACACAAGTGATCATGAAATTCAGTTCATCAATACTTCTAATGGCAAATGGAGTGTAGAAAAAGACGATGATACATCTATGATTTTTCAAAAAAGTATTGATGGTAATAGTATGCGTATAAAAAGAGTATTATTTGCAAATGACGAAGACAATAACAGTAAGAAATCAGGTAGGTATAGATTTGAAAATAAATTTCTTATTATTTCACTATTTAAAACAACATTTAAATTGTTAGATTCTACAAGCAACTTGATAAAAGAAAAACTTGATTCGGGAAACAGTGCCATTAATGATAATAATTCTATACGGCTTAAAGAAACAGATAGTAAGTTTACTATTATCTTATTAATTTAATACATAATACATATCAATATAATAATTATAGTTTGATTGTTATAATGCAATCAATAGAATCTTATAATTAAAATATAGATTAATTAACACTATTATTGATAATTGGTTAGTTAATTTATTGGTTATAAAATAACTTAAACAACAAAAGTATTTATAATTCCCCATATGTTTGAATTATATTTTACACATTTTCAATGATAACTATTATATTCTATATATATATATATAACACATACCTAATAAATATCATTAAATATTTTCAATCCATGGTTTACCATAATAGTTCATATTTCACAAGTAAATAAATTGATAACTAAATCGATCATTTTGTCAAAGTTTTAAAAAAATCTTCAAAACATTAACAATAATTATCTTGTTAAAGTAATAATAATAAATTCATATATTGTGTAATTCATAAGAAATATTAAATAAACTATAACATTAAGAAATGGTATACATTTTATAAATTTTATATTTGAATTAATTGTGTGATTTAAAATTTAATTGGATTCATACTGAATTGTATATTATTGTAGTCTGTAGATACTATTATATAACTAATAAAGTACCCATATAAGAATTTTTGCATATCATCATTAATATGTTTTTAGTATGGATAGAAATTTTTTTCTGATTTCAAACGGTTAGATCATTGTCATGACTCATGGTCATTTATTAACAAAAACATATTATTTATGATTTATAGAGTTTCTTTGTAGAGGTAAAATTTCAAGCAGCGTACTACTTGGGGGGGGGTTGTACATTTTATTTTATATTCTTTTATGCTAGTCATATTCAAACTGTTATGTAAAAATTATTGAATAGATTTTGATGGACAGCTAAATGATTTGGCTCTCATGGTAATCCAAATAACCCCATAGGACATATTTGAATAAACAATCACAAAAATATAATACTATAAAATGTATAAAATTTAATGTTTCAGATGATTTTCAAAAATTTGTCATGAACAATTTAATAAATTTGAAGTATGAAATTGGCTTAATGAGTAATATGGTTCGATCAAATTATACAAACATTGAAGCCTTAATGAATATTAGTAATAAAAATCTAAATTCAACATCATCATGTAATGATAAATTCAATATTGATCAAATATTGCCAGTTAAAAGTGAAAGTGAATTAAAAGCATTGGAAGATAACCTCAAGATTGATGATTTTAAGACATCAATGGTACACACTCAGATCATTTTTCAATCAAACAACTTTTTAATATTAATTTTTTTATAATACTGATTAAAATGGTTTTGCAGGTTACCAAATTATCAGTTTTAATTGATAACAATGACTTGGGCAACAGTGTTCGAAGAGTAGTTGGACGCATGTTTAACGATAACATTTTGTCATATTATTCATTATTTGGGTTCAAACAAAAACTTTCATTTTCAAGTCTTTTGAGTTATCGTGTGATAATAGGTAAGAAATTAAAAATTATGAGCTGTTTCAATTTCATTTAGTTTACATTTGTGCTAGCATAATTTAATATTGGTAATAAATTACTGCCAGTGGCATGCTAATCGGTGCTTAACCGATGCAATTGTGTCAGTATAAATCTACAGGTGTGGATGGATACTGGGTATTGGGTGACCCCGGGGCCTTCTGTCTAACAAAAAAACTTAGTTCTGAATTTCTGATATTCACACACAACTATACAAGGAAAATGTTTCACGGTACACCATTTTAGTTTAATATATATAATATATATTTAGATATGTTATAATTACTAATCAGGGTAGATGGTTTTTTTCATATTTGTGCTAGAGGTATAATATTATTATTTATCACCACACCATTGCAGATAACTGCTTGGTTAAATAACCAAGCAGTTTAAGCAGTATATTATGTAATATAATTTTTTTAAAACATTTTATGTTATTTTTTTCCAGATTCAATCAGGAAATCAGTTAAATACAACAATGTTCCAGAAAAAGACATAGATAACTGTTTGGGTACTTGGCTGTCTCATGCACCTTTTAGAATTAAAAAAAAAGAAGCAAAAAATCTCAAATGATAATTATAGTTATTAAAAATGTATTAATATTTTGGCCTAACCTATACAGTAAAAAATATATTTTAATATGATATTATTATATATTAAAAATAAAGGATCATTTTTATTTTATTTGTTAATTGTCAATATAGTTAATTAGTTCCTTTTCTAAAATAAAAAAATTATAGCTGGTTTCAAGAAAAATTATAATTTGTATATATTTAAGTTATTATAAATGTATGGAAAATAATAATTCATACATAATTAAAATATCAGGTGAAATGAATTCTACGGTTGAATAAAAAATATTTTAATAATTATATCAAATAATATTATCATAAAGTTTTACATATAATATTAGTGCAATTTAATTGGGATAATGTTATTGCAGTGTTATTAATATCAGATTATGCTAACCTTAATCCTGTGGCCAAAAAAGTTTGTGATAACGTTATTGTAATGTTTTGAAATTTTTTGACAATATTTCGGAAACGTTTACTATAATATTGCTATTAATTTTACAATGTTTTGGTAGTATTTTTATAACGTGTAATTGCTGTCTGGGTTTGTAACCGGTTCTAAGATAGCGCTGTATTTTGCGATTATTTTCATACTAATTATAAATGAAAAATTTGAGGTTGAAGAGTATAGATATAGTGCACGTTGTCTTGTATTCGAATTTATAAGACCATTAATAGACAACGATTGAAGGCTTTGAATTATAACAATACAATTTTCAGAAAATCGCCTAATGCTCTTATACTTTGAAGACCGGCGTGCTTCGAAGGGTACTTTCACGATAAAATTTTATAATTTCTTTTATTGTGCCAATAGTATTACGAATAACCATAATTTTGTTTAGATCGTTAATTACTAAATTTAATC
>WHPZ01580598.1:0-13520 GCA_016617965.1 Macrosiphum rosae
TTTAAATATGTAATCATTAATGTAACCCACACAATGTAAATGTATACAAGGCTAATAACCCCAGATGTTGAAGCCTCTTTTCTTTCAATAAAAAAAAAAAAAAAAAAAAAAAACATGGAATATTTTATATACGTATAACTACTTTATTAATTCAAAGCGAACTGCACTCATTAAATAGGTTTTGGTATGACACAGCATACTAATCTGGAAAGAGGTATGATGTGTTACAATATATTTGTGTAGATAGAAAATGTATGCAGTTTATTAAAATAAATGTGTCTTTTAGAACTGGAAGCAAAAAAAAATAAAACATTTTTTACTGTGGTAGAATAAAATCAAGTGAATAACGGTGGGGGGAGAGAGGGGGTAGTAGTAGTAAATTAGAATGTTGGAATGAAAATATACTTGGGGTATATGTGTAAATGATTTTATTTCGCTACACCATTTTATTATAATCTATGAAGGAGTATGGAGGTTACGTCTTGACTTAGATAGTTATGAATATGGTGTCACTAACCTTGGCCGCAGCGACGACGTAACTCTTGATCTGGATGTGTTCGATGTTCTTCTGTTGATCGTGTGTCAATGCTCACTTATTATTGCAATGTTTTAATTAACTAAGTATGGTTCACTTCTATAGTTACACTCATGTACGCTTTGGATATCAGCTCGTGACGTTATTACGTTATTGTATTTATTATGTCATACTACAGCTTATACTTTTATTTGAACTTATTAATTTTTACACAACACCTTAGCGTTTGTTTGCAATGACTTGTATTTCTTTGATATATACAAATCTCAGTATTTATTTGTAAGAACACTCATATAATGTTTAATTGTTGTGGATACTTTTTTAGGAAGTTTGTTAAGTACATGAATGTTATAATATGTTCAAAACACAGATACTTCGAAGAAATCCCTCACACACGTCTTCTTTCGAATAGTATCGAGTAATAGGTTCTATTAGTACTGAATTATAACCATATTATAGGTTCGATACTCAGGATATGGTTGAGTATGTTTCTTTCTTTATGATATATTTAGAATGCAAACACAAGAGTTCCCTCACACACGTATTACAGTATCAAGGGATGGACTCTATTAGTGTTGCATTATAAGTATATCATAAATCAGATACACAGGATAGATGAATTTTTGAGCTGTTCTCCTTAAAGAAAGCAATGAGATAAGATATTGTCTATATCATGAAAAGATTTTGTATACGTACAGTATGAATAAATTTCAACACTCGGGATTTTGTTGAGTATGTATCTTTCCTTGTGATGTATTTAGAATGCAAACACTTCAAAGAGTTCCCTCACACACGTACTTCAGTATCGAGCGATAGACTCTATTAGTGTTGTATTATAAATATATCATAAATCAGATACACAAGATGGATGACATTTTGAGCTGTATAGGCACGGTATAAATAATGAAACGATTTGTTTTTGTTCTAAATTATTATAGAATATTGATCCTTAACCAATACGACCTTACGTGGATGTAATATTTAAATTTGATTTTTAATTATTAAATAGTGAACGACGGAAAGTTATTTATTTGAAAAAGATAGAGATAAAAAACTGGTGCTTGTCTTCGATGTTGAATGGCGTTGGTCTTGCGTACTGATCCGGTTCTGATGATGCTTTGGCGCAGAAGCATTGTACCCGTAGAGGTGCACACTGCTCTGCTTGTGGACATAGACTGGTCTCGAGATGGACTGGCCGATTTTCCGATTTTACTTTTTATAATTTTATATTACTGGTTTTATTCCCTCTTAGATCATAGCAGCGCAGCATCAAGCAGGGTGGTCGCCTGGCCTTGAAGTTTAGATGTTGACGCGCGTCTTACACGCCAGTATTAAACTTCACGTATTGACGAATATCCATTGTTGTTCATCATTGTTGAGGTAAGCACATATTAGTAAGCACATATTACTTGTGCTTGTGATTTGCTTGAAAATGTGTGTATTTGTGATTTTATGTTTTTGTGACTTGGCGTATTCACGAGTGGTTGTTCTGTGACTCGTTGGTTGACAAGGATTCGTTTTAATGGTACTTGAAGTAAGGCGTGTGTTTTACATGGCGAGGGATATGATAAAGTAGTTATAAGTTATTAAGTTTGTAAATTAATATATTTGACTTTTGATATTTGGTCTGTATGCTTATTTTTTCCTATTATTATTTTTGTGCCATTATTATATTAAGTTTTGTTGAATCGGATGCTGACTAGGTGATATTAGTCTGGAATGTGTAGTTGTTTTAATTGCCTTGTTATTGTAGACGATTGCGTCATGTGATACATATCCGTTTCATTTTTCGATATCTGATGTGAAATTATGTGAATAGTGTAACTACTTTATATTACCTAGTTATATATATATATTTTAGTCCGATTGTCTTTTGTATTTCCGTAAATGGGTATCATTGATGCGTTTATGGCTGTGAATTACAATATTTTGATATTGATTCTATTTATAAACTGCGTTATTTTAATCTGCATCCATATGTGATTATTATTTTGAATGTTGTCTTTTGACGTGGCTATGAGATGCCGTGGTATGATGCAATCGAATTCCTTCTAGGTGGTCTGGATTTATATTGATTTAAGTTATGTAAATAATTTATTTTATAATTTTAAATTGCGTTTTTAATTTTCTACACCGACGTATGATCGTTATTGGTTCCAAATCATTTTATGTATTTATTAATGTAGAAGGTAGATATACAATATATTACATTATTCTCCCAAATCATAAGTGCATTTTGTTTTTTAGTAAATCATGTAAGGAAAATTCCATAGTAATATTTATAATATATAATTAAAATTAAAAATTATTGGGTCTGTAAAATGGAGAATTATTGGTAGCTGAAATGGTTCAATAGGTAGGTACAATGTACATTCATGTTGGTAGTTACCAAAAACCTAAAAATATAATTAGAATCAATTTAATATAATATCGTACTAGACAAATTAAATTATATTTTTCATAAATTAATAATTACATAGATAAAATATTGAAACGTTATTTTATATTTAAAAGGTTTTTCAAAAATTTGAAGTTGTCTTTCATCTTAGAAACACAGAAGCTACGAATCGGATTAGTATCTGCAAAATAAATTGTTGATTTAGATTTTAGACTTTTTGATTATGTGCATTAGATTCATAGTAGGTACTTGATAGTTGATTGTATATGCAATACGTTTAAAATTCAGAGCAATTTTTACCGCAAACCCGGCAACATTTTTTTCAGCAAAAAGCAATTGTAGTTATTTTTACAATAAAAATATTGCAAGTTTCAATTATCTTAAACTAAAAAAAAAAAATTATTACATTTCCTGGTTATGAAAAATCTTATAACTGCTTTTTACTGAGACATAAAAATGTTGTCAAAAGAATTAAAAACCAAAAAATAAAATATATAATGCCCAACACGGCATGTGTCAACTACCCAACTATCAGACTCAGATCCCGACTCATAATTTACTTGATCATTGCCGTAATTATTAGTATCTAACTTAAGCCAATACCATTTACTCAAATCATTTTTTGTATCTATTATTATCATGTATTCAATATGACAATAATTATTGTAACATCATTCAAACACAATATTATGATCGTAACTATTAGGTAGGTAAAGTATTTATAATCGATTTTAATGTACAATAATATGTCATACCTGTCAAAAAGTTGTTGTATCTGATTGATAAGTCTGTAAAAATACACAACATTGTGACAATTTCTAATTGTTTTTGGTATACCTACATTCTACATCGTATATTATGTCAGAAACTCCAATTATTACTAAAGGCCTGGGGGCAACAAAGAGACATCGGACATCCCCATATTTTGGTTGAAATTAGTTTTTGATTGTACATTATCAAGAAAAAAATTGCGTCGTTTGGTGCAACAACCAGACAAATCCAACGGTTAAATACAGAGATATTATCATATAAATGGAGATGTCTGATTTTGTTTTTAGTCAACAATGAACAAGACATCTCCAAGTATTTAATTACGGTGCAACAACAAGATATGTCCAAACAAGTTTTTATTGCTTCCTTGACTTATTATTAACATTCAAGCATTATCTATAAATGCATAATATGTTGTATGTACCCTAAAACTAAAAATTATCAGTTTTCAAAAAAATAAAACATTTTTTTTTTGGAATTAACAATGTTCTTTTTGTCTGTTGAACAATTTCAAAAAAAGTATGTCTGGTTGTGCCCCCTAGGTCTTCAATTAAACTGTTGAATACATTTTACAAAAAAATAAATTGAATATTATATTGCATAGTAATAGTACGCACCATTCACTATTTCATCTAAAAAAAAAAATTATAATAACTTATTAATATGATATTATTTTGAAAGGGCCTGCCGTTAAATGTTTAACACATAATTATAAAAATATATAAACGCTTTTAAAATATTATGTTAAAACTTAAAAGGAACTTGAAATGGACCAAAATATTGATAAATAATAATTCTTTTAATATTGGTTTATATTTATAATTTATGAATACAAAGTCAACATGTTATAAAATGTGTATATGTAATAATAGTTTTACACTTATATCAGGTGACAAGACAACTGAACGGATTCATATTCAACAAAGCACTCACAGTAAGTAAGTAAACATTTGAGAATGAGGATCATAGCAAAAGTAGGTAATGAAATACATAAAATAAACACAAATAAAAATTAAAAATACAAAATGCACGTACTTATATAAGCTATAAATATTAAAATAAAAATACTATTTAATAAATAATTTTAAATCTTTGATTCACTATCTATGAAATACAGAGATGAACTGATATTTTGCCGTCAAAAGCCACTAAGTAGTTACTCCAATAACGTAGTTTTTCAGGAAAACATAAAACAGTTTTCAACACTAGTCCGTAGAATAAACATAATAATTTTTAAACATCAAAAAGATGTTATGTTATTATATGTTTTACTGGAAACTATTGAACACAAAAACATGTTCATAACATTTTTATGGATTTTAATGGACATTCCTCCTTATTGGCTTATATGCATCAAAGATGAAAATCACTAGGGAAGAATACATTTATTTTATTTGGAGTTATTACTAAATGACTTCTGATATCATTGGCATAATATTATGTAATTATAACGTGATGTATTATAATATGTATCATGTATGTGTACTAAAAAGGGAGAAAAGCTGTAATTGATATTAATCTATATATTAATTTATAAATACGATATTGATAAATCCGTCATTTTGGCAGATAATTAAGTTATATAGATATTGAATATCGTTTTACTTTATTATCAAATAATATATGGAACTCATACATTTTACGATTTCCATGCATTCCTTTCATCTCATAATCGAAAACTTTGTATGAATAAAGACCATAAGACATATTTAATAAAATAAAATAAAACTGATAACGTACCATCATTTACTGGAATAAAATAAAAATTGTAGTTATTAATTATAAAATATTAATAATAATGTTCCTCTATAATTCCATGGATTGAACTAAAAATTACAAACGTATGGTTTAAGAGCAATATTGACATTTATTAAGTAATGCCTAACACTTCTTTTAAAAACCGTGGAAGTTATTCAACAAGCATTGAAATAAATCCCATCCACTATCTAAATTATCCATAACACAAGATAAACATTGGGTGAGTCTTAAACTCTTATATACACCTCACACGAACAATGTAAGATTCATCTAATATATCGTATGAAATAAAATTATTACATAAAATAAAATCAACTTACATAGTATGTTACCTAGAAAGAAAATACCCAGCAATAATTTATAAGTATAAATATAAAATATTAATAAAATGTTAAGACAAAAAATGATAATCTAGTGATTTATTTGAAAAGTTCTCAATAAATTTACAAAATGTTCAGTAGGAGACTGAAATGTAATAGTTTTTGGGAGAAATAAAAAAAATATTTAATGCGATCTTAATTTGTAAAGTTATTTCTTAGTTTATTAATTAATTATTTATTTATTTATTATTATAATGATATGTTTTAACATCTTGGTAATATACAAATTGGTATCACAAATCACAATCACTCCACAATAAGTATAAAAATAAGCTTTGAAAACACTGATAATGTTTCCAGAATTAAAATACATTTTTTTAGTGGCTTTCTATTGGATCGGAAAACTAGACATAAATCTATATGGGTAACTGATTTTAAGACATCTCCAATGAAATTTAGTTATTTTTTCTATAAATGTCAATACAATTTTATTCGTTGGGTTAAAAAGCTTGAACATTTTATACAAGGCTCCTAATATATTATTGTTACAATGGCATAAATAAACAAATAACTCATAATTTAAAGCTTTTATAACGTCGAACAAATGTTTCAGACTTGAAAAGTTTATTTCCAGTTGATTAAAAAACAATTATAAATATTTTTTGGGTAAATTTACTATGAAACTTTCAAACAAAAATGAATTATAAATATCAAAAAATAAAAAACACAAAACATGTTACATACGGGATTCTGAAAAATTAAAAAAAAATATTAATAATTATTATCATATAGGTATTATTTGTCTAAAAATGTTAAATCAAAGGACCAGAAGAAAAAATACATTCATCGTTCCACTCAGAATCTAAAATTAGTGTGAAATATTGACACAATTATTGTTGTAATAGACTTATTTTAAAGTTAATCATCAAAAAAATATAATCATAATAATAAACCAATAAGGCAACAATAATATATACCTATAATAGGTATTAGGTATATAGGTACTAAAATATATATGAATATATAATATAATATGGATATAAATTTTTAAGTCACCCAAGTAATATGTATGGGTTGTAACACTACCCTATTGTTAATAACTAAAACCTTATATTTAAATCACTATTAATATTTTATATAGATAAAAAAGCACTATTGACTTGCAACTCCAATGAAATCGTGTATCGCTTATGTGACCAGTCCCGGGCTTTGGCGCGATATGCCGATATATAAAATCGATTGTATGTATTATTTTAAATTTTAACAAATAATGGAGTTGAACTTTGGTGGTATGGCACTGCTTACTAGGGAGCATTTTGGCTCTGGTTTATGTTGAAATGTTATGTTGATTGTCAACACATGTTGAGTGTGACCCCTAACTCCTAAGTCACTCTTCTGTGAAATGCACCTGTATCTATATTTTATACATCTTTGGTTGTCGACGTTACTTAGTTTTTACATTCACGTTGAGGCAAGTTAATACCTCACCATCTGCACATTGTTTGTCCTTGCCGATGTGTTACATATTTTATTCGTATCCTGTGTTTATGTTATCGAATGGTTCTGTTAGATTTTTGTTCTCGTGTTGGTTTCTTAATAGCCTTACGAGTAGTTGAGACCGTTTTAGTATGTGTGGTGTGTACCATTACAATATATCTTATAAAAAAATAATTTTAAATGAATGGATTTAGTACATTTTAGTGCCGACTTCACAAATTGTGTTTTTACTAATTTGAAATTCCACACAAATATAGTCACTTAATAATTACTTAAATATAGCTACTAATTTAGTAAAAATACCTAATAAATAATAAATACGGAATTCTATTTTTATGTTTATGTCACATTAGTTATAATATATAATAATTTATAGTTTATTTTTAATTATCATGATTTACAATTTACAATTTAAAACACAAATAAATAACACTATTATATTGATAATTTTCTTGATCCGGTAGTCCGGTTAGAATGTACAATTTTAAAAATAAGTTTCATACAAAATAATATTTATAAACTATATATTTTATATATGAATAAAAAAATAATACATACTCAATTTTACTGTAAATAATAATGTTTCAATTAATTTATAATCATGTATATAATATTTTCCATCAATAGAGTACCTATAGAAAAATGATTATATCTTGATTAAATAAATAAAAATTCTAGGTTTTGGGGAAAAAAATCTGTCAGATTGTTATAAAATGTTATTCTAAACTTCAATAATTAATTTATCATATTAAGTATGGTACAGTTGAATTAAATAAATAAATCGAAGCTACACAACCAACATTTACTTGAAAAAAATTATTTTAATGTTACTGTAAATAATATGAGTTATGAAATATGATAATTGATAACTATAACTACAATTTAACAACACATTGTATTTAATTGAATCACACAGTTTGATTTCTCAATAGATAATATGTATATTCCTTTATTACTTAATCCATAGTTGTTCAAAAATAAATTACCACAGACTTGAAATTTTCACCAAATATTCACATAAGCAGTTACAAGAAATTACATAATTTAAATTACCATTTACATCATGACAAAATATTTTAGCTTTTTTTTGGTATTTATAATTTATATATATATAATATACATTAGCCTTTACACAATTATATATTTCCTCGCTCTGGCTAGAATATACGATTTAAAAAAAAAAAATGTCCATGCAAAATAACATTTTATATAGATGTTATGTATAAAAAAAAATAATAATAATAATAATAATAATACATACGATTATTTACTGTAAATGTTTAAATTAATTTATAACTATATACATAATATTTTCTGAAAATACATTTTATAGTATATGTGTATGCTGTATATAATATATATAGTGTAACTATTAACTAAAATGTTTTTTATCATGATTAAGTAAGTAAGAATTCAAGATTTTGGGAAAAAAATCTTTCAAATTTTTATACAATGTTATTCTAAACTTTAATAATTTATTTATAATATAAACTATACGGTACAGTTGAATCAAATAAATAAATTGGAACTACCCTTCTGAAAATGTCAGAAGATATAATGCTAATATTGTTATGAAGTAATATCTATTGATCTATAGTTCAGCGGGATACATAAACAATACATAAACATAAATTATACTTACTAATCTTGGCTGCAAAAAAAAAATATACACATACGTATTAGTTATTACTTATTATTAATACAGTTATAATAAATTATACAATTTGAAATTTATAGAGGTGTTCAATGCAATGGACCGCTACTGAAAATATATAAATTCTAATGTGTGATTATTAATAATTTCGACTATAGTCTATATATTATTTGTGAGTATTGTTACACCCTTGTTATTTTGGTTGCTTCACATTGATAGGGTATGTGCTTTTAATTTTTGGTTTATAGAATCCACCTTATTTTCTATTATAATATAGAAACATTAAAAATATGTAATAACAGCAATTTACATTTTCATTTTGAAAGTGACATTTTTGCAGGAAAAGAACAACACAGTTTACTATTATGTTTCTGATATTTGATCTTCAATGTGATCAATGGACATTGAAGGTATTGGCGGCAAAGTAATTAATAGGTACTATAATACAAGTTTGAACCTCACACGGATTAATATTATTTTATAATTTATAATTTTAATAACATAAAAAACAAAACATATTTTACATACTTATAATTTCTAGAAAAAATAAATTGGAAACGAATTAGGTAGGTACTAGAGAAAACTGTATTCAAAGTTCAATAACAGAATTTATTTAAAAATTTAAAAAATAACAACTTTTTCCAAAAATTCTGGTTTGAAAAAAGTTGCAAAGCATTAACATAATATGTTCAATCTACATTGTTAGTGACTAGAGACAATTTGTATTATGTGGTTTCAAAAAATTACCTTCTAAATTGGCTTGATAAAAAAAAATCAGTACCTTATTAATTTAAGATTTATTAAAATAAACCTTATAAAACATAATATTATGAAAAAATTATAAACATTTAACTTACTATAGTCACCTATAAACATTGAGAAATAATATTTAGTTGATTATATATAATTACCATGTCCAACACACAACTATAAATATATATGATTATTATTTTATTGTGGGAGTATTATTCCCGTGTACCTATCTAATCAGTCAAAAGTCAATATAGAGTATTGTTAACATAAACATAAATTATTTTATTACAATACTTATAGGCAGTGGCGTAGACAATGGGAAGGCGTTTGAGTCATTGGACCCCATTGACTTTTATTACCTTAGTAAAAAGTTTTGAGAGGGTGGGGGATTTTCCAATTTTCCCCTCCCATTTATCTATGTTGTTTTCTTTTTTGACCCCTCCCTCCCTTTCAGAAATCATATCTACTCCACTACTTAAGTTATAGGTAAGTAGACATTTCAAACAGAAAACAAAATTATATTATCTTAGTTATGCCTCTTCTGAAATCTTAGTACAGAATTTTTGTATTCGACTTTCTCAACGTTTTGTAACCATTTTGTAATGAATAAAACTAAAGGCCTAATATAATATTATTTGTAACATATATAGGAAAGTTCACAGTTTCAATTTTTTATATCCTTCAAAAAATATTTTTTATTATAAAAATCATAAATACTTACTTTGACTTACTACAAAAAAAATAAATAGTTTATAATGAATATGATCGTTTCTATTACACATATTATTGTGTATTTGTTATTATCGTTATCTGTTTTTTTTTTTAATACAATCATGAACCAATGTATTATTTAATTTTATATAACGATATTTCTTTTTACAATCGAGCTTAGTTTTAGTAATAGTTGTCAATTATGCGCAATCATCAGTATTTCCTGATTCTTAACTCTTCAGTAGCATTCTCAACTTATGTGTTTTGAAGCTCCCCTCAAAACAACTATGGACCTATCTACTATAAAAGCATGTTAACAATGCTTACAATACATCTTATTGAACCAATGACACACAATGACAAAATTACTATAGGCATATTGTAACCATATAATATTATACTTATACTCAACACATCGACAATTTTTTGGCAAAATTAAGTACCTATACTTTGTCCAGTGAGAAAACGTACCATTCACCGACCAAAGCTGGTTAATCCACACAACACCCTCCCATTGGGGAACCGGTTTCAATAGCATGGTGAAGCAGAGATGCGCAGATTCGGAGCGTTCTCTTGCTGGACAGAGTATAGGTAGATACTCCGTTTGTGATAGTTATAAAAGATTACAATTACAATTTAAAAGGAAGTGCCTACACAAATATGAGGTAATTTTATTAATTGCTACCAACCAAAGATGTATCTGATCAGAGTTAGAAACAAAATCATTAAAATCTATATAATATATATATATATATGATTTTCACTTTAGCAGGGCAGTATAATAAGTTTCAAGCATATATTATGTATGCTAGGTACGCATTGAGTAAAATATCATTGTAATAAGTGTGTAGAATTTGACTTCAATGATAGGCAGATCATTATATTATATTATATTTATAGCACAGTTCTGAGCGGAGATAGTCTGTATTTCTAAGGATATTTTTGTTATAATCTTGTTTTGCTATTCGTGATATTTTATTTCTGATTCAGCTATAATGTTGGTTGCACTATTCTTTTCCAAAAAATTATCACAAAAGTCATATTGTTAAACAGTTGTTAAAATACTATTGCACATGATGTTACTAGCTGTGTTTAACTTAAAAGACAATGCCGACATACAACTTACCATTGAACTATGTGAATAGGTGTTTGCATAATTGTTTTATGTTTATATCGATTATTTTAAAAAGTAATGGGAATCGTCAAATACAGAATACAGAAACATTAATCACTAGAGTTTACGATACATCGATATGTAATATTATTATTTGTTTAAATATCCAATACTAATCAGTAGTTTGGACAACTTAATTTACAAAAAAAAAAATCAATGAAATACTTACATTTCTTTTCTAAAAAAAAAAAGGAATCAATTAATTACAATAATAAAAAGGTACATTTGTTTTTATACCTATTTATATAGGTAATTATTTACATCAAAAACAGATTTTTTCTGAATATTACTATAAAATGTAATTAATTGTAAGACATTTAAATTTTTGCATTTCATAGTTATAATAATTTCAAAGCGGTTTCTTAATATTAAAATTTAAAAGTCTTTTGAAATGTACTATTGCTCTTTCACTAGATAAGTTTAAAAAATACAGATTGAGACATTTAGTTTGGTATTTTGGTGGTGTACGTTAACTATAGAAATGTATACAGGCATACAGCCACGATATTTAAAAACGCATTAATAATTTAGTTACTAATACATACGTTTAAAACTGTTAAGGTTGTAATCGATACGCATATCTGAAATCATATCATTCTAGTATTAGACTTATCATTATAACACCTATACCACATAGTATTATTCAATGTAACTTTTTCTACGAAACTTTCGTAAATATACATGACATAGCAATGCTCTATACATTTAGGTAATAGGTAAACAATATGACATTACTTATTGGTTTTTTTGACAGTGGTATGTTAGGAATATTGTAAGGGTTGGGAGAGACTTGTTTGGGTGCGAGGATTGATAAAATATTTTTTTATTTGTATCCAATATTTCATAAATACATTTTCAATTCAAATAACTAATTATTGACGGTTTGCATTCAAAGAAAATTCCTTCTTGGTACTAAAATAATACTCAAAATACCCATTAAATAATAAACACGATTCACAAACGACTTATGAGAATTTTATGGAAACCTTTAATCACAATTTATACAACATACATTTTACCATCTATGCAATGTATTGATTTCAGAAAATAACTTGTAAAAATAAATTAAAGACATTTCTAATAATAAATTAATTTCTAAATATTATTTTTAGTTTTGCCAAATACACAAATACCTTTTATCTAAAATAAAAATATCTTAAATTTACCTTTAAGATCATAAAATAAATGATTATAATTTTGTCTAAGTAATATTCTTCAAAAAATAAGTAATGTACATAAAATTACTTGTCTATTAATATTTAGTAACAATTACCTTTATATCCAACAACTTTAAGAAGACCTATTAAATTTGAAAATTATCCATATAAATTTATAATATAAAACTATATTAACTGTGGCATATCATAAATATTTTAAGTTACTATTTGCTTATAATTATAAATTAAAAATATTACCTTCACATGACTCTAAAAAGTAAAAATAAAACAATGCATTTTTATAAGTCAATCATATTTATTCACTACAAATAATTACGAAATAATAATTTTCACATAATGATAGACTATCGAAAAATTTAACTATATTATGTCCGATGATTTTGTACACGTCATTCAATTTTTAAACAATTATATAAATTATGTTCTAAGCCTATATGAAATAAAATGCAATAAAGTTATTGTTGATAATATTAATTTTTATCAATTTTACTTATCTAATGCCAAATAAAATTTCTGCCAAGTGTCAAAAAATTGTATGAGTCGTACCTAACATTTATAACATTATACTACAGCTGGATATACTGGAATTAGTTTGTACAAATTTGATATACAGAAAATTTAATGTATCCTCTAAAATCAAACAATATTCATTTTTAAAAACACTAGTTGGGGGACGAGGTGGCCGAGCGGTCAACGCGTCGGCTACGGCGCTGCCGGTTCGGGTTCGATCCTCGACCACTGGGCGGCATTTTTCTCCGGGCAAGTCACGGT
>WHPZ01580598.1:13570-26709 GCA_016617965.1 Macrosiphum rosae
CTAACCGACCGTATCAACTGTCCCAACCCTACTGTACCAACCTTACCAACCTACAGGCTAATGACCTCAGTTGTCGAAGCCTTAAAATAATAAAAAAAAAAAAAAACACTATTTATAACATTTTTATAACCTACATCATAATATTGTGTACATTTAAATTCGAATAAATGGCATAATATGTTTTATTTTTGTCTAACATTTAGATATTCTTTTAAATCATAATAATATAATAATAATTGGTTTCCGTTTTGAAATTAATTCTAGATAGTTAATGTACAAAGCACTGTTGATAAATATCAACATAATAAAAAAATATAATACGATTTGTATAATCATTCTGTATCAATAAATTAATCCATACCTTTTAAAGTTTCTATTTTATCTTCTGAAGAAGTAGCTGCAGGCATAACCCAAACTGCAATTACTAGAATTGTAAACGTTATTAAACTATGCTTAAAAAAAATCATTTTGAATTAATAAAAGAAAAGAATATAATTAATGTGAACGTTGAAGAATGAATAAAACAAAATAGTGTTTCTCGATTTCTTTTAAAAGGTATCTGCTCCTATCCATACCCCTCGGCAAACAATATAATGTTCACAATAAGTAATTTATTTACTTAACATACTTGAGAATAATGTTATTCTCCTTCTCCATATGTCGGTGAGTTCAATGTTTATTACTTTTTTTTTTAAGCCTGAGTAAATAATGTGTAATTAAATTTGTAGCATTAAGTCCATTGCATGCAACGCTCATGATGCTTACATGTTACATAGCATTCATTCAGCTAGTGGCGTATTTTGTTCATTTTTGTGGGGGATGGAAGTATTTAGCCCCCCCACCCACCCCCTATCAGCCAAAAAACAATGATGGATTATTTTATGAAAACCTCTGAGTTCAACCATTACGATCTGTAATCAGTGTAATGTAAATTAGGTACAGCTTAATACAACATAGGTACAATCTAACCTAACCAGGTAATAAATAGGTAAATAATATATTTTTATAAATAAATAGGTACTATTTAATAAAGTTTTAAAATTTACTTTGTTTGAGTAGATTCGTGTAAAAATCTGGGTAGGCGTAAAATACACAAAATTTCAAACTTATATGGAAAAGGTTATAACTTTGAAACGAAGTCCCACCAACAAATTGACAAATTCTGACCATTGTATACTTAACTCATTGAAATATATGGGTTTTCGAAAAACATTCCTAATAATCGATTGCGAGTTAAACTGCATAGTTATGCCGTGTTTCAATGTGTGCAATACTGCAATAGTGATTACCTATAGTGTTTATTACGAAGTAATTTTATCTTAGTTATGTACAGGCGTACAGCTACCATAGAGAATTCGGGTGTAGGTATATGTGTTGTTTCTATATGAAATATACTATATTAAATAAGTGCTTGAATATAGTTCGACAATTTAAGAAAAAAAAGTATTCATACGACATCCTAATCCCCACTCCAATAATAACGCAACTGCATGCATTATTGTATGGCGCGCGAATCAAGAAAATAAAAATATTTCGTGCAACGAGTACGCGCGGATGAAGTGAAGCTTCTTTCAGAGTAATGTAACGGACAGAATAAAATAAAAAAAATATAAAATATTGACATGATCTCAACAAAACTGAACAACGTATTGACAGTCGTGACCAAAAAACCAAATACTAATAACTAATAGGTATTATTTGCCTATATCATATTATAATATATTATACATACCTATATATTATATATTTTTTCATCACTCATAAAAAAAAAAAAAAATGATATAGTGCTGTTATCAACCTACTTACTTGTAAGTCACTACTGGATAATCTAAATAAGTATATTGAATAAGCAGGTTAACATGTTTAACTGGCACTACAAAGTTGGAGCAATAACCATTCCAATAAACTCTATACTCGGACTTGTTAGACGTTGTTGGACAATTGTTGGAATTTATTGGAAGCTACATTAAAAGTTTCAAAGTTTGTAGTGCCAACTATATGAAAAGCACTACATATGCAAAAAAAACTTCAAAACTCTACCAACAATACTCATATAACATTGTTCGACATTGTTCGACATTGTTGGACACTTTTTGGAATTTGTTGGAACGTATTTCAAAAGAAATTCAAGTTCAAAGTTTGTAGTGCCAACTTCACAACTGGTACTACAAATCAAAATAAAACGCTAAAACAGATCCAAAAATATACACATACAATATTGAGACGTTGTTGACTATTGTTAGACATCAACTAAAAAAATATTCTGAATTTATACAGTGTTAAGTAGTTAAGTTTGGTTCATGTAAAATGATATACCAATTAAAAATGTTAATTTCATTATATTGAGTTCTGGTGTAAAACAACATTAAACCATGCGCCAACAAACTTGTTTACACATCCAAGAAGAAGAAAAATTACTCCAACAACTTAACTAATAGTTTTAAAATCACTATTTTCATCAAGAATTACATTTTTTATTTTTTCACTATTAATACATATTCAAATTTTTTAAATGCCGATATATTGAGTTCTGGTGTCCAACAACTATAATTTTTAAGCCACAATTTTCCTTTAGTACTACACTATTCATTTTACACCTATTATTAATTTTTTTTTTTTTTGTATTATTAAGTTCTGGTGTCCAATAACTTTAAAAATATGCCGTAAAAAGTTTTTAACACATCGTAGTAGAAGAAAAATTACTGCAACAACTTTCCTAAGGTCTTAAATCAACATTTTCTTTTACACTATATTTTTCATTTTTTCATCCAATATTCATAATAAACATTTTACGTACGGACAATTATATTCCGTGACGCCCAGTCACCAAAAATACTTCATACACACCGACATGTGTTGTATGTGTTATGTGTATTGTTGTTATATCCCAGCTAGCATTGGTTGGGTTCGCCCCTCAAATACTAGTAAGCTACGTAGTGAAATTATGTGTGAGTTGTGTATGCGTGTGTGTGTCCGCAGGGGCGTATTTAAGGGGGGGCCATGGGGCCCGTGCCTCTCCCATTCACCGTATTATATACTTTTTTTTATGTGTTGAAATGTTGGTTGTTATGGAAGTATATTAAAGTTTAAACATTTAATTGAATTTAAATTATTTGTATATTAAATTAGATTCACAAGATCAACATTCAGTCAATAATAGCAATTTTGATCCTCTAGATATTGGATATTTTATAAACAATTCTACACTATCTAATGAAAATAGATATAATTTAATAAAGAAACCTTGGATTCCATCAGAAAACTTTAACTTTCCAGTAGTTTTCCAGGGAAATAAAAATAGAAAATTCCAAAGAGATTGGTTGAACAAATTTCCATGGCTCAGCTATAGTGCCAAAGACTGTGGTGCATATTGTCGTATATGTGTTTTGTTTGGTAGAGATTTTGGCGGAATAAGTGATCAAAAACTCGGGGTTCTTACACTACAACCTTTATCAAAATATAAAAATGCTATTGCTGATTTTAAAAAACATTCAACCTTAAATTATCATGCATTATCCATAGTAAAATCAGAACATTTCTGTGCAAGTTATGAAGGAAAATATGTAAGTGTAGATTTAGTTCAGTTAGATTCGAATTTAAAAAAACAAATAGCAATAAACAGGAAATAAATCTTACCAATCGTAAAAACTATTTTGTTTTGCGGAAAACAAAATATATCACTACGTGGACATAGACATGAAACAGGAAATATTTTTCATCAAAATTCAGATTTTATTGAAAACGATGGTAATTTTCGGGCTTTATTACGTTTTCGCATTGAATCTGGTGATTCAGATTTAAATGAGCATTTGCAAAATTCTAATAAAAATGCTATATTTATTAGTGCTGTAACTCAAAACGATATTATACAATATTGTGGAGATATTGTCATTAAAAAAATAGTAGAAAAAGTAAAAAAAGCAACATATTTTTCAATTTTAGCTGACGAAACTACTGGTACTAGCCATGTAGAATAGTTGTCAATAAGTATTAGATATGTAGATTCTGACTCGAAAACAATTCACGAGGATTTTGTTAAATTTCTTAAAGTAATTGATTTAAGTGGAGAAGTATTAGGAAAAACTATTACTGAATTAATAGAACAGATAGGATTAAGTTTGATGAATTTAAGAGGACAGGGCTATGATGGGGCTGCCAACATGTCTGGCAAATTTAAAGGCACTCAAGCTTATATTTTAAAACACCAACCTCTAGCTACATATGTACACTGCTATAGCCACTGCTTAAATTTAGTTTTAGTTAAGGCTTGTTCAGTACAGCCAGTGCGAAATACAATTAGAATTGTCGAAGGAGTTACTAACTTTATAAGGGATTTTCCAAAAAGAATTGAAATTTTTAAAAATGAAAATATAAAACACTGTCCAAATCTTAATTTAGATATATTATTAAAGCTATGTACAACTAGATGGGTTGAACATCATGAAGCTTTTATACGTTTTAACCAAATGCTTCCTGCTATTGTATCATTTTTGGAATATATGATTGAAAATTCTGACGGACAAATTTTGACAAAAGTTAATGGATTATATAACTCCTAATATTTATAACCTAATATTTTTAACTTAAAAGGCTTCATACCTAAGTATTGTAACACTATTGAAGTTTCAGAAATGTTAGATGCAGCATTCTTGTTTATAACTGATTTACCAGGTACTTTCGATGAATTAAAAAGAGAATTGAAAACCTGGCATGTAATATGGAAAGAAAAACCAGAAGATGAGCTTCCATCTACTTCATTGGAAACAATATTTTTACCTCTCATGGATTTTTATCCAAACATCAAAAGACTTTTATTAATATTTGCAACTATTCCTGTGATGACATGTACATCCGAAAGGTAATTTTCTTCACTTAAGAGAATCAAAACCTACTTAAGATCAACTATGGGAGAAAATCGATTGAATGGATTAGCATTGCTTAATATACATCCAGAAATAATTATAAACCCTGAAGAAGTAGTTGATATACTAACAAACACCCTAGACGCCTTCAGTTATTATAACTACACAAATTACTTTAAATAATATTGCTTTTATATGTTTAATTATACATTTTTCTAATAAAATTGTATGTTTATATCAAACACGTGTATTTTGATTATTTTGTTATACTTATGAGTGATAAAAATATGAGATATTTTATAACTCTACGTCCCATGTACGCTAATTTGTACTTTTTGTTTGTGCCCCNCCCCATAAGATATTTCTAAATAGGCCCCTGTGTGTGTGTGTGTGTGTGTGTGTGTGTGTAGAATTAAACTAATACCAATGAATAATAACACAGTTTCTAGTAAATAATATTATAATAAGAAGTATTCCTGTATTCCTGGCAAACGATAATTTATAAAATATGTACAGCAACACATCACTATAATTATATGTGTATAAATAATAGTACCTATATTATAAACAAATTGCCCTGTGTTGCTGGTAACAATATACAAAAAAATAATACTAATAAATTGTAACTACGGAAATATGGTAACAATATTATTGACTCGCGTTTACAAGTGGTAGTCGCAGCTGGCCAATCTGGTCCCTATCCTATAATAATAAAATTGAGAACAGCGAACGTACAAACTAACACACATTAGCGTTTAGCACACACTAAAACAATATAATAATAAATAATATAAAAATTCGCAATTTGCGTTTACAGACAATTATAAAATGCGGCGATTCGCGCCTTTATAACAGAATAATATTCACTTTGAAAAATAATATAAAGGGCCGCGGCGATTTGCACACACGATTACAATTAACAATAATAATAAGATATAACAAAAGCACTTAGTGGCGATTGGCGATCACAGAAAATACAAAAATGTATGAATATTTGAGCCATACAAAGTATAAATTAATAATTGCTCGCGATTTGCGCCGTGAGCATTATAATACAGTGTGTTGACTGTGTGCAACGAATAAAATTAAACTGCCGCACCGCGGCGGCTTATGCTGGCCGGTGCGCCGTCGCGACCTAATCTGCATAAATAGTTATTATATGTATATTGTACAACCATTTTTTTGTAATACCGGGGGAATCAAAACGAGATCAAGGGGAAACCTCTCTCCCTTGAATCAATTTTACGTCCTCGGAAAAACAAAAAAACAAGATTTTTGGACTCGGAACATACATCATTTTTATTGTAGTACTTAATATATATACATGTATTTTCTGCAACCATATTTTTGTATTACGGGCGAATTAAAACCAGATCGAGGAGAAACCTCTACCTCGAATCAATTTGACGTCCGCGGCGAAACAAAAAAACGAGTTTTTTTGACTCGGAACATACATCGTTTTTAGTACGATATCGAACCAACAGTTTACGGGTCGCAGGATCATTCACCGAGTAAATATTTACGGTCGTCATACACAACTCTACCCGTAAGTTCTCACAATATTACACCGCGTAAGCATTCACTCACTTTTTCGTTTCTCCTCGGACGTCGAATTAATTCAAGAGAGAGATTTCCCCTCAAACTGTTTCGGCTTCCCTACACAAGGCTTAGAACATGCCTCGTTTTTAGCACGATATCGAACCATCAGTTTACGGGTACGCAGGCTCATTTCACCGCATCTGTGCCAATTTTTATGGATCAACCATAAGTTATATCCGTAGTAATGAATAGATGTTGAATATCCTACAGAGTTACACAACAGTCATAATGATTTACCATTGTTACCACACAACGACTGCCCACCGAATTCAAAAGTAACTAAAATTTTAACAACGTTTAACAAAAAACAAAATACGTAGTATATTGTAGAAATTTAAAGCAGGCTATTAATAATGAATTAATTCTGACCAAAATGCATAGAATACTTAGATTCGTTCTTATGACTAATTCATTTGGATCATCATAATACACTAATTGTGTTTTAGCTGTCACGTCTTTATATAGACCAGTTCCTTTTTTGCTATCAGTCGATGTTGACAAATCAAATTGAATAAATTGATCATTAAGGTTACTATTGTCCATTACCGGATTAAAACTAAATGATTCATGGATTCATGGTTTTAGCTTGTTTAGGACTTGAGCTTGGTACATTTTTTCCAAATTCATTTAAATCTAAATTAAATGGTGTAGTTTGTGTATAATCGTTTACTTCATCCTTTTTAGTATTTAAAATATTTGAATCCGCTTTTAGTCGATCGTATAACGGTTTTATAATGTGTGTCCATTTAAAGTAACAATTTGTAGTAAAAATTTTGGTTTCTTGTCTGGTTTAAGATGAACTTATGTAGTTTTTAAAATATTATAATATGATTCAACGTCTTCTAATGTACTCCCTCTAGGAGTTTTCTCACATAATAATGCCCAAATACCAAAAGTCCAAGGATAGTTATTGTCAGCTACATGTAAATTATTATTAAGAAAATTAACTGGATAATTTAATATTTTGAGTTGGTCGTCATTTACGTTATAATATAATCCAAACGCTTTATCATATCGTCTAAGTTTAGGCTGTGTTTTAAAAAAATTAGAAAAACTGGTACTGAATTGATTTTTGTCAACATCACTGGTTGGTGAAATCTCTCTATAATCATCACCAACTTTTTTTTCAACAATTGGTTTTAGAGGATCTATTATAAGTTTAAAAGTTTCACGGAAATAGTTATCAGAATCGATAACACCACTTTTTATGTCCATAATTTTTCGTTTTATATTTTTTCCCTCTACTATTAAATTATTCAACAAATTTTCGTTTTTCAGTATTTTTTTATTTTTACTATCAAAAAAGTAGACTATTTATGTACACACGTGAGTAGGGTACTAATTTGTTGAAAGTTAGTGTACACAACTATATATATACAAATATACAATTACCTCAGATGAATGTAAAAGTATTTTAAAAAAATGATAATTTCATGTTAATCAATGTGTGGAATCCACATCTATATCTGACATCACCGATTTCAAGAGTTATATCAATAACTATAAGCCCATAAACTTCACGGTTCCAACATATATAACACATTTTAAAAAATTCAAAAAAATCGATGTCTCCAGAAATATTTTCATCTTAGATATTATTCAAACAAGAAACTAATTCACAGGCGGGGACAACGTAAGTTCTCCTCTAAATGCTTTTCGACTAACCACAGTAACTTACGGAACAGCAGCTGCTCCATTCTTAGCGACCAACACACAAAGTACATTGGCAATGCAAATAAAAGAAACCTCCCTCAAAGCATCAAACGTCATAACACAAGATTTTTACGTAGTTGATCTAATGACGGGATCAGCTCATTAAATCATTGTCATCAGTTGGTCTCCGATTAAGAAAATGTTCATCGAATTACAGTCAAGTACTCTCAGACCTGCCTACGGAAGATGGAAATTTTATGGATACTGGGTCCACGGAAGCATCATTGAAAACTTTGGGAATGTCTAGGCGACCTAAGAGTGATATATTCTTCTATACAATTCAGAATTTAAATCTAGCTTAATAATATAAATAATACAATATATCGACAATTAAAAATGTTTGAAATGAATAATGTAGTGCTAGAAGAAAATGGTGATTTAAAAACTTAGGAAAGTTATTGGAGTAATTTTTCTTCTTCTACCATGTATTAACAAGTTTTTTAGACAACTTTTTAAAGTTGTTGGACACCATAACTCAATATAACGACAATTATAAATTTTTAATATGAATATTAGGTGAAAAAATGAAAAATGTAGGGCTAACTAGGATAACTTGGATGAACTTGGATAACTTTCGAAATACGTGATAACAAATTCCAACAAGTGTCTAACAATGTTATATGAGTATTGTTGTTAGAGACTTAAAGTTTTTTTTTGAACATGTAGTGCTGGTCATGTAATTGGCACTACAAACTTTGATATTCAATAACTTTTTATGTAGCTTCCAACAAATTCCAACATCGTCCAACAAGTCCAAGTAGAGATTTTTGGATTGGTTTTAGATTATTGTGCCAACTTTGTAGAGCCAGTTTCACGTAGGTAAATTATTAATATAAATATTCTAAAAATGTCACAGTGTTTATAATATTATTATTAAGGAATTGTAGAATATTCCAAATTTTTATAGGATTGACAAATTTGGAAAATAAAATAAGCAATGTACATAATAAATTGTTTTTTCAGTGACAATTAACATAACATCTTGACACAATAGTTTACTATTCGTCGATAAACGACATAATACAGATTATAGTTTATTTTTTTTGAACAGATATGTTTATAAACTAATAAAATGAAGAAATTGAACAACAGCAATAGATTTTTTGATAGTTGAATAAGTCATAAATAAAGAAATTGAACAATGGCAATAGATTTTTTCATAAGCAACATTTATATGGCAATCGGGTAGACAATAAAAACACAATTGAACGATAGCAATACATTTTCAGGATTGAGATAGGCAACTTTGTGTACAAAAATTGACGAATAGCAATAGATTTTGTGAACCCCTGAAATCTCTTATCAAATACAGAACGTACATGTATTATACCTAACCTTTTAATAATGATTATAATGTAAAATATAAAATAATGACATAGGTTATTGTGTAACTGTGTAAGATGTAAGTCTTATCTAATGAGTTTTTTTATTTTTATTTCCTAAGTTATTTCAATATTCTATAACAAATAATTGTCTTACATTTTACCAAGTAATAGGTAATTTATACAATTTTTATATTAAAAATAATGTCATATATCTTGTTGTACATACTATAATTATTATTTTTTAATTACTTTTTATTAAACTTTCTATTTAACAAATTTCTATAGGTAGTTAATTAAATATTTAATTTACACTAAAATGTATTATGATTACAGGTAATAACTTTTACCCAAAGATTTTTCTATGTTGAAATGAATGATTCAGTGACTTCACTGTCATCAATATCATCTGATTCAGTGTCATCGGAAAGTTCAACATCTGTATCTGATAACTTCTTAACAATAAACGAGGTAGATATTATATAGTAAATATCTTATTTCATCACTTCGACACTTCATATATTTATTTGTTATTATTTTTTAGAATGATCTAAATGAGGATATATTAGAAAAAGAAATTGAAAAATGCAATCATATGATAAGAACTACTAAAGAGTGTAGTCAAGAACGGATGCGACTGGTCAGAAGACTAGTAGAGTTAAGGTTCAAATTAGAAATGATAACAGAAATAAAGGCTTTAGAAAACAAAAATCTTCCAAATGAAACTAAAGTGGTTTTTGGTCATCATTTATCTTTTGTATTTAAGCCAAATTGGTTAGAAAATAAATTTTGTGATGTATGTACAAAAACTATTTGGAAATACATGCAACAGTTGTATGAATGTTCAGGTAATATATTGGATATTTTTGTTCATAAAATTAGGTATTTCAAAATTTAATATTTAAATGGTATAATTGTAGATTGTGGATACTACTGTCATATTTTTTGTGTGGAAAAGATTAAAAGGGTTTGTACTGCAGTTGTTGCTAGTGAACATTCTATGATTCTGACTATCACTCCATCTAATGGATTGTTATCCCAAGATTACAAATGTGCTGAATGCCAATCATATATCCGTATTCGCAACACCAAAATGTCATCTGGTAAAATAAAAAGCATTGGCTTAACTATACATAATAACAATATCATGTTTATTGAACATATTTTTATCTTTAGAAGATAATCTTTCATTAGAGGCCCGCTTATGCGACTATGATGGGAAATATTACTGTCCTTTACACCATTGGAATAATACCGCTTTAATACCAGCACGTGTTCTATGTAATTGGCAATTTGAAAAAAAATGTGTGAGTCAGGCATCTTTTCAACTACTTAATTATAATTATAAATCAAAGATGTACAATTTGGAAAAACACAATCCTAAACTCTATACATATTTAGAGTCACTAAATCAAATCAAAGTAAGAAACTGAACTTATTTTTTGCAATTCAAACAAGTCATTAATTTTTTATTTTTACAGAATATTAAAAACGTCTTAGTAAAAATGAAAAAATACTTGGTTTTGTGCAAAGTTTGGAATGCTCAATTAAAAAATGTATCCTCTAGATGTCATGAATTGCTATATGATAGTATTTTGTATAGCATGAAAGATATGGTTGAAATAAAATCAGGAATTTTTTTAGAGGATTTACAGGGAGTAAAAGATGTCTGTGAAAAACATATTCGATATGAATGCGAAGTTGGTTAATTTTTACCATAAATCCACCATAAATAATATTTAAAATATATATTATTATTATTATTATTATTATTAGATTTGTAAAAATCAAGGATATATTTGTGAGCTTTGTCAAAAGGACACAATAATATTCCCATTCGATGAAGATGCACATAGCTGTGTTAAATGTGATAATGCTTATCACTACCAATGTTGGAAAAATAGAGATTTCTGCCCTAAATGTAAAAGAATTAAGGAACGGTCTAAACTTCAAGAAGTATAATTCAATATTTAACTGAAAGCATTAAAACACTTCATTTTAATCTACAATTATATTCTTAGTATTACTCACCAAGATTTATACAATATTAATTAATTTATATCTTAAGTAAAAATATTTAATTGAGTGTTGTTATATAGCAATAACTGCCTTTAAAAATCATATTAATTACTAAAATGTATCTATGGAAGGGTAATTCACTGTGATATTTTTATTATGAATTTAATTTTATTATTATTGTGTTGATGTTTAACATATTAGATAATTACATAAATATTAATGTTAATTAAAATATATATTTTGAATATTATTTCAAAACATAATTATAAACTATATAAGGTGAGTTTTCTTCCATATTAAGTATATAAACATTAGTTTACTTTTTAAGTCTTATAGTTACAACAATTATAGTAATTGAAAATTGTAATTTGTAAGAATGAAATTACTAATTAGTATTTAAAAAGGTGCTCTGCTGTCTAGTAGGTTACAAGTGGGTCACTATGTATAATGGATGATATTAAATTTGAATTTAATTATATAATATCATTGTATAAGAAAAATGATTCTGAGCGGAGACGGCATGTCAATCTAGGTATAATACACATTATATACTTATCTATGTTATTAAAAAAAATTGACCTATAATAAATTCCAAATTAATCATGTCACAATATCCATTAGGTACTTATAACACATTATACATCAACAACAAACCCTGATACTATCATAGATATATAATAGCGTACCTACTTAAGAAGTTTCAAGTACCCACGAATAATATTATACCATCACAACAAAATAACTTAAATAGTTATTCTAGGTTTTTCATTATGTAATTTCGTCCAAATTTGAACAAAATGACTGTAAAAGTAAAATTTGCTTATGTATTTTTTAGAATTTTTGTTACAGAATTGACTACTTACGCGGAATGTTGTTTTAAATTTCCTTAGATATAAAAGTTAAACAATTTATAAATTTTTAACTACAATATAATTATTCAGTTTTAAATTTGATAAATTTTGATCTTTAAATGCTTATAAAAAAAATTGTGCCTATGTATTTTAATATTTTTCAACTGATGTTGTAACAATATATCAGGAGCCTTGTATTAAATTTTTAAACTTTATTGATATTTATAGAAAAAAAAACTAAAAAAATTTAAAACTGAAAATGTCCGTATACAGCTCAAAAAGAGTCAAAATATTTTCAAAATTGTATGTTGTTTAGGAAATAACTCGAAATAATTTGCAAATTATCGTGATTTTTCCATATTTTGTAAATTTTTGAATTTTAAATGCTTATAAAAAAAAATGTGACCAACGATTTTTAATATTTTTCATCTGCCTTTGAAACAATATAGTAGGAGCCTTATATTAAGTTTTCAAGTATTATTACTCAACAAATAAATTTTTATTGATATTCATATAAAAGAAAAAATGTCCCTAAACAGTTCAAAATAAATCAAAATATTTTGAAAATGTTATCGTGTATATAAAATACAAATATAAACAACCAGTGAAAATTTCATTCATTTCTTTTAGAGTTCAACAGCTCAAAAAGAGTCAAAATATTTTCAAAATTGTATGGTGTATAGGAAATGCTAATATAAACATTCAATAACATTTTCATGTATCTACAGTTATTCGTTTTTGAATTACAACAAAATAAGGAAATCGCTACACGA